>QGMI01000353.1:0-35030 GCA_007821535.1 Lachnellula occidentalis
TAGCGTAGGGCATAGGCTGCTCCTTTTGTCTTTTTTAGCATTAGGTATACCTGCTTTACCTTATACTACCTATATATATAACTTTCTTATCTAATAACTTTATAAGTATATATTATGTTTTATTATAATTTAAATATAATATAACTAAGGTAAAGGTATGACTATTCTATATATTAAAGTTTGTGCCTAATCGACTTTAATAGAGAAACTGATTTTTTTATATCCTTAGTTATATAACTTTTTCGACCTTAATTGCTATATAGTAGAATTTGAACTTATCTCTTAGAAGTAGCTTTATTAGTCTATCTGCTACTTATTCAGCCGTAAGAATATATTCTAGGATTATATAGTTACTAGCTACTACCTCTTGAACCTATTTTTGTTTTATATTAATATATTTTATCTAAGTATAAAATTGAGTTTCCTTTACTAGGGTAATAGTACCTTAGTTATTATAGTATATTACTACTATTACTTTAGGTTTATATAAGATTTGAGAGAGAAACTTCTTTAGCTATACTACTTCTTTTATAGATTCTATTTAGGCCTTAAGTTTAGATTTATAGGAGGAAAAGGAGATTATAGGTTATCTTTTAGATAACTAACTAATAGCTTTATTACTAACGTTAAAAATGAACCTACTAGTTGATCTCCTAGTGTTCTTATAGCTAGTCTAATTAGTATTAGAGTACCTAGTAAGTAATTCTAGGTCCCCTTAGAACGTAAGTTCGTAATTAAGTATACTTTATAAGTATTATAGGATCCTTTTAGCTATAGTAATATAAGTAGGAGCTAGATTTAAGGCGAACCTACTAACTATAAATACTATAAAGGTAATATCTAGTCGAGTACCTAGTATAGTATATATAAGCAAGCTGATTATCTATTAGTATTCTTTGATATCTTTCGTAGAGGCTTGATATGCCGGGTCTACTATTAGGTTAGTACTACTAGTATCTATAGGAGTAACTATAGGCTTATAGTTACTTATTCTAAAGTCATAAAGGACCTTAGATAGGTAAGCTTTCTAGCCGAGTCGTAGGACTTGATTTTGCTAGTCTTGAGTAATAGTTATCTCTAGGTAGTATCTGACTAAACCTAGATCGCTTATCTAGAAGTGTTTATTTAGTACTACTTTAATAGCATTAATTTCTATATAGTCCTTTCTAGTAATAAGAAGGTTATCTACGTAGACTATAATAATAACCCTATGTTTATAGAATATACTTGTATTAGTATCTAATAGTTTAAAACCTATACTTTCTAGGAATACTACTAGAGTTTAATATTATACTCTTAGTACTTATTTCAGGCTGTATAGTACTTAGTTTAGTTTATATACCTTAGTTAAGCTATTATCTAGGCCGGTTAGTTATTCTATATATATAGTTTCTTCTACTACCTTATAAAGAAAAGCAGTTTTAATATCTATTTAGTCGATTTCCTAGTTAAGAGCTAATACTATCGTAAAGATAAGCTAGTAGCTTATTAGTTTAACTATTATAGCAAAGGTTTTAGTATAGTTAATGCCCTCTTTCTATTGATTACTATAGACTACCTAGCGGGCTTTATAGCAGATAATAGTACTCTAGGATCCTCGTTTATACTTATAGACCTATCTTCTAGAAAGGACTTACTAGTATATAGGTCGTTCTACTAGGTCCTAGGTATAGTTCTTTAGTAGAGATTCATACTTGTCCTTTATAGCTTCTATCTACTTGTTATATTTAGGATCTACTATTACTTCCTTATAATACCGTAGTTTAAAAAGCTTAGTTGAATTAGCCTTAGCAAGTATATATTTAGCTATAAGATAGAGTAGTATATTTAGTTTTTTATTAGTTTTATTTGAAGTATTTATGTTTTCTTTTAATAAGAGAGCAAATAGTAAGATTAGATCTAGTAAGTTAGGGTCTAGATAATAGAGTTCGGGATACCTAGTAGGTTATTCCTTAATTAGAGTTTAGGGTATAGGTATGCTAGAGGATATAGTAAGTATACGTATACTAGAGGATATAGTGCCTAGGAAGTTATCGTCTAGTATATAAAGATATTCTCAGCTAAGGTAGATATTCGAGACTAAGTATATTACTACTACTAATTTAGGCTTTAGTAGTTTTAACTACTATATATCCTATAATGAGATATTTGAAATGCCTGCTAGCTCCTCCTTGCTATTATCTAGGATCTCTATAATTCGTAGGACTTTCTATATAGGTAGTTTTGCTAGTAGTATAGGTACTAGGCGTTTTATATTAGCTAAGCCTAGGACGGGTATTTAGTTAGGGTACCCTTCTAGCCTGAGATTTATCTTAAAGGTTTTAGGTTTTATAGATACTAGTACTTTTTTAATAATATAGACGCTATAAGCTTTTCGAATCCGTCTATTATTTATAAGTATTTAGTAAATATAATCACCTTTGTAGCTAATTAGCCTTCCTTTAGTAACTTGATTTTCCTAGGGCTTAGTTTTAGTCTATTTTCTATTAATAAACTATACTAGAGAGCCGATAATTTTGAGATAGTAGATAAATGGTTTATAGAGATATATAGCCTCAAATAGCATTATGTTAAGCGTACTATATAGTCTTCGTATATAGAGGTATACTGCTATTTGTAATAGCTTAGGCTACTAGGAAAGGTCAAATTTAGAGCTCTTTATTAGGGTTTCTATAATTATCTAGAAGGTTTTTCTAATTCTCTCTATAGTACTATTTATCTAGGGGTTATATAGTACTAATAGTTTGAAATAGACTCCTATCTCTACGAGGTAAAGCTAAAAAGTCTTAGAGATATATTCTCTACTATTATCTATCTAGAGCCTTATGATTCGTTTATAGTAGGATACTTAAAAGAGTTTAAACTTGCCTAGGGCTTCTGATTTAGTCTGTATTATATAGATTTCAACCTCTTTAGTCTTATTATAGTAAAAGTAGATAAAGTAGAGAGAGCTATCTTATACTAGTCTTATTAGGCCGATAGTATCTATATGAATCAACTTATCTAGATATCTACTTAAGTTAATATATCTTTTATAAAAGGCCTTAGTTATTCGTCCTTCTAAGTAGGCCTCATAGGTATATAGTACTAGTAGTACCTTGAGGTCAAGTCTATTAGTCATTTTTTGAAGTTTTTCTAAATTATCTTTACTAAGATACCTAAATCTCTTATGCTAAATCGCGTATACTTCCTTAGTAGCAAATGCTACTAATGCTTAGTACTAGGACCTATTTTAGTAGTTGGTTTATAGAGCATTAAAAGGTTTTTAGATTTATGCTATATATGCCTATTATTTTTAATATAAATCCTAAGTCTAGTTAATATGTCCTAAGAGATTAATACGGGTTTTTAGTAATTTAGCATTAATATCTAGATAGAAAAGGTCTTAATAGATCGATCTAGTGAATGTTACTAGCTTCTTTCCGCGAATAGTAAGGCTAGTACTATTATCCTTTAGGTAAACCTCTATTTTACTTCAAATGAAACTTAGGTAGAAGAAGAGATTTGCTTTAAGTTTAGGATAATAAATAATATTATAGATCTAAAGCTATCCTATAGTACTATCTTTTATCTAGACTAGTAGTATTATAGTACCTTTTCTATATAGTTTTAAGGTATATCCTCTAATACCTATAACTGTACTAATCTTACTAGGGTTGAGAGGTTTAATTGACTTGAAGAATTCTTATTTATGAAATATATATTAGGTATATCTACTATCTAAGATAAACGTATTCTTAAGTAAGGTTAGTATCTAACTTGTAAAAGTAGATTTAGTATTATCTAAGATAGATAGAGATTTACTAAAGAAAGCAAGATATAATAGCTATTATAGTTTAGGTTTTCCTAAGAAGGTTAATAGAAGGATAGATAATAGTATAAAGAATACTATTTCTAGTAGATATTATAGGAGGCTATTTTATAGGTCTTAGATAAATAGTAGGAGAGAGAGAAAGATAGGAAGGATATTTAATAAGATAGATAGAAGGAAGATAGATATTATCTCGGCTTAAGTATAGATTTGCTCCTATAGCCGTTCTAGGTATTGCCTAGCCTATAGGTTAGTAGCTAGCTTTAGGTAAAGAAGTCTATACTTCTAGTTAAGTTTGATCTAGGTACTAGATAAGAGTTTAAGCTATTATAGTTGCTATTTATCAATTTCGAATACTAGTTTGAATATAGAGGTATACCTACGAATTGCGAGCATACTATATAATCTCTTCTCTTGCCTATTAGCCGAAGTAATATTATATTTGATTTTCAAGATAGTAACCTTTTTTCGGTATTCCTTCTTATCTTTTAGGCGTTTATCTAGTACTACCTTTAGGTAGGGGTATTTTACTACATATTCGGCTTTATTATAGTATAGCTTCCTATAGTGCCCGTATTAAGTTATAGGCTTATTAGTAGTTGATCTAGGGACATTAGAATATATAGCCCTAGTTATAGAATACTATATTAATAACTCCTCCTTTAGGGTTGCTTTTTGGAGATCCTTTAGGACTATTCTAGACTTGACTATATTAATATAATTATTTATAGAGATCCAATTTGACTTAAAGTTTTCGTATTAGGAGGAGAGGCTATTTAGGTATAGGCCTACTATCTATAGTACTAGAAGTCGTATAGGGTTACTAAGAAGTTTTAATTCTTTATCTAGCTGAAGGAATTCGTTATTATACTTTATAATACCTATTATATTATCTAGACGAAGGTTAAGGAGCTATCCTTAGAGTATATTAAAGACTATTACGCCTTGAGGCCTAAATCTTTCCTTAAGCTAGGCAAGAAGAAGCTTTAGATTATTCTCCTTAATACTATCAAAGGTAACTTTCCTAACTCCTTCTTCTAGCAAGAAATCTATAGCTATCTTACTAACCTTCTCTTTTATAGTATTCTACTCCTAGATTTAGAGTTCTTCCTATTTGTCTTTATAGCCTTAAAGAGCTTCTTCTATCTTATTAATACGTACTATTAGTCGAAGGAGCTTGCTATTAATAATTTTTCGGTATAAGTAGTTTTTATTAATAAGTACTAGGACTATTCAGTAGTCCTAGACGATCTAGTTTAATTCGTCAAGGTCTAGTATAGTAGTAAGAGAGGAGGAGGCATAAGATTTAGTCTCTAAAGCTATTACTGAATACATTTAGATTTGATATCCTAATATATGTATTTATAGGTTCTTAGTAAGGCTTTACTATAAAAATCAAGGAATAGTCGTATAAGTGAATTAGGATTGTCTTAGTAATAGTTATATAGTAGATTACGAACTTGGAATCTAAAGATTAAGGTTAAGGATAGAGATAATAGTACGAATAATAGAGTGCTTATATCTAAGGCTTGAGGTATAATATCTCCTAGGTCTATAGATAATTATTCGGATTTAGAAGGTTAGTATTTAGAATTAGTCTTTCGATCTTAGTCTAAGTCAAAAGAGGTAAAAGGAGTATTTATAAGAGCGTTTATATAATAAGGAAACAAATCTAGTCTAAAGAGTAGATACTTTTATAAGTAAGAGAGTTTTCGAGTCTTAGTATTTTATAGAGTATAAGTAGTATCCTTAAGGAACTATTACTTTAGTATTTCTTATAATTCCTATAAAGAATATCTCTTATTAGCTATATTATCTACTATGCTTATACTATTACCTGTATTCTATAATATAATAGCTATTTTGCGTGATAAATGCAATAGCAGGTTAAAGGGTAATAGGGAGGTTAGATTTGAGATTTTCTAAGCCTATAGTCTTAGGTCGTTTTAGTATATTTTTGTTTTATACTAGTTTTTGAGGCTAAGTAATCTATATATATTAGATCGTAATAGTTTAGAATTCTAGAGGTTAGGAGATAAGTTTTGAATTAGATTCTTATATTACTATAAAAAGAGGTTCATATAGCCCTATTCTTAGTAATTATAGCTCGGGTTTATCTAGAGTAATAGTAACTATTCTATTTCTAGGCCTTTATTCTTGACTATTAGCAATAGTTTCTAAGGTAAGGCGTAGTCTAGGAAGGTATTAGAAATAAGATCTAATCTTTTCCTAAGGGTAACTTTATCTCTATATAATATTATAGTTAGTAAGATCTATTCTTTTAATCTTCTTTAGTTAGGTGACTTAGCTTTAGAAGTTGCTGGGCTTATAACCTATTAAACGGTTACTTTAGCATAGGGGTAAAGTAGGTCATATAATATATAACTAAGTAAAAGAGTAAGTAGATTGAGTAAAGTGTATTTAGTAAGTTGCTTGATTGCTTGATCTTTCTAAAAGGAGAAGCTTTCTTTTATATACAAGTAGTACTACGGCTAGTTAGCCTTACACGTGATCGCCATCAGCTGATCACTTTCAATATTTTCTGCCAGCCTAGCAGATTTCGCTAAATTTTTCTACTACTAGTACCTGCCTGACAGGAAAATTTTTTGTAGATATACTAAGGACTTCCTAAAAGCGATTAATAAATTAGCTCTTTCCTAGAATGCCTAGGAGATAGAGTCCCTTACTATCAAGTCAAATCTTAGTAAGGAGCTATATTCTATTAAGGCTTATAGTATAGTATTCTAGATTCTTACTACTTAAAATTAACTTATTAATAAATAAGAAGATAGAGTCTATACTACTCTTAGAGACTAAAGCAACGATCCTAACAATACTACTACTAGTAAACTAGATAAAAGAAAGAAGCTAAAGGCCGAATAATAGGAATGCTCCTATAAAAGGAACCTGAATAATAAGTATCTATAGAAGCTAGAGGAATATTATATCCTAGAATAAGTAATAACGGATACTAAAAAGAGATTTCTAGAAAATATAGAAAATATCATAATACGACTTTATAAAAAAAAGTAGAAATGGCTAAAACCTGCCTTTGAGAAAAAATATAAGGTTTTACTTAAAAAAGGAGCTAAAAAATCTAATAGAGTAGCAAAACCTGAAAAGACTAACTCTACGAAATCTAATTCTACTAATCTAAAATTTCTAAGTAATATTAATATTATAGTTCTAGACCTACTTCTTATTTCTAAGCAATCCGAATATAATATTAGTATCTACTTAATACTTGATTTCTTATATTATGCTCTTTCTAATAGTATTCTAATAGATAACTATAGTGCTACCTATTTAGTTAATAATAAGAGCTTTCTTAAGCCTAGATCCTTTAAGGAAGCTTGCTATAATAACTATATCAAAGTAGGTACCTCTTATCTAGAGGTTACTAGTCATAGCACTTAGGTCTTTAAGAACCTCCTTGCTAGACTAAATAGTAAGGGCACTTAGAACTTAAGATTAGAAAATATTATTATAGTAAATGGTTTTTATATTAATATTATATCTGAAGCTCTTCTTTACTTTAAGGGCATTTAGTACTTAGGATATGATTATACTTTACGTTATAAGAAACTAGATAAAAGCATAGAGCTACTTAAGCTAGAGCGCAAGTTTAATATCTACTTTATTAAATATAAACCCTTTTCCTTTTACTTAAGGCTACCTACTATTATACTAACAAATGCTACTAGAGTGATTATATTTCTAACCTTTAAAAGATAAGTAAGATATAGATTTAGACGCTCTTATAACTACCTAAGACCGCGAAGTAATAGTAAAGATATTTAGTATAAGAAGGCTAGGCATTTAGGACCCTAGGCTTTCTAGAAGCTCGTTCTATATACTAGGGAAGTAGTAATATAAGGTATACTAAGAAGCATATATTAATACTATACTCTAACCTATACTAAATAAGTAATATTAAGGCGAATATTAGAAAGAAAAGTACCTCGTCTATTCTATCGAATATTCTAGGATTTATTTAACTTTCTACTAGAATATAATAGTAGCAATTAAGTATTAGTAATAAAGGACGAGTATAGTAGGAAGTTCTTTATATTCTTATTAAAAAGTAAAGCATAAGAAGAATTATTTCCTATTTTTAAGAATTTTAATACTTAGGTAAAGTACTAATATAGACTCTCTATCTACAAGTTTAGATAAGATAATAAACGAGTAGTTATAGCTATTAATAGGCTCACATTATACTAATTATAGGCTATAGAGTAGGGCATTAACCTCGAGCTAGCTCCAAGTTTTACAAAAGAGCCTAATAGTAGAGGAAAGCAAGCTAGACAAGAAATAGAAATACGCTCTATTAAGATAAGAATAGGCATAAATCTACTAGAAGAGATATAGCTAGAATGCGTTAAAGTAGCTATATTTCTATATAATATTAGCCTTTCTAAAGTCTACGATTAGCTTTTACTAAATGAAGTTCTTAATATATAGTTCTATAGATATTTTAGATAATATAATCTTTAGCTCGTAACATATATTACTATAGATCTACGTTCTAATTAGAGTAGAATCTACGTCTATAGAGCTAGGGCATATCTATTAGTAAAAGAAAAAAAAGCGGGATAATAAAGACATACTTTTAAAGTGATCTTAAGAGCTTATATTAGTTATTTAGTTAGGTATATTACCTCTAATATATATAGGATATAGGTTCTATAGCTCTATTAAGTTATTATTACTAGGAATATTATATTTGACGAAAGAATTCTCTATAACCTAAAACTTAAATAAGAGGATAGCTAACTAATTACAATTACTAAGGAAGTAGTAGAGTTAATTAAAGAAGATAAGACTATCTAGGATATTAGATTAATACTTGAAAATATACTAGATAAAGAAATCGAGAAGCGATCTACTAAAACACTAAAGCTCCTAAGGGGTAAGACCCTTAAGGGTAAGCAAATACCTATTAAAGAGGTTTAATAGAGCTAGAACTTAAGGGTAGAAAAAGTACTAATAGGTAATAGAAGGGATAAGGGACTTCTAACTCCTAAACTTACTCTAGAAAGAAATATAGAATTAGGCCCTAATTACTAGGAAGTACTAGTAGAAATAGATATAGCTACTATTAATTAATAATAACAAGATAGTAATAATACTACTATAAGCTAATAATATAGTAAAGAATAATATAGTAGTAGTATCTTAGCTCTAAAAGAAATAAAGAGTTTAACCCTAGAGTTTATAAGAGAATTATAATTAATCTAAGTAGTAATACCTTTGAAAATAATACTATAAGTTATTATTAGATAAGGACTATTATGCCCGGTTACTACAAATATACTAGAAGAAGAAAGTAGACTATTTAGAATATATAGAGTTCTACTAATATAAAATACTAACTCTAAGAAACCTAAATCGAAAAAGAGGAAAACGCTTATAACTAGGTCTAGTAAAAGAATTATAGACTAAGTATATATAGTATTTAGAGATATATAAGACAAGTAAAGTAAGGGCTAAGCTATAGCTATAGTCTTTATTATAATACTCAGGTTGATAAATAACTAGTTTAATAAATTCTTAGATAAATACTAGCCTAATTAACTAATATCAAAGCTAGTCAGCAACTAATTTAGGACTATATATATTATGATAGCTATATCGGTTCTACTAAGTAGAATAATAAGATAAGGCCTAAAACTTAAATATCCTAGGATTTATTAGAACGATCTTCTATGAAAGCCTAAAAATTATAAGGAGCTAGCTATATATGCCTATAGACCTCTATTTGAAGAAGATTATCTATTAGAACTTAAGAACCTTAAATTAAGAGACTACTAGAGGGTAATCGACGCTTTTAATACTAAGATAAAATTGATTCTAGTATAATAAGTCTTTAACTATAAGGTAGACTAAGATAGTTATCTTATTTAATATAGATTAAGGCTTGTTATTAGAGGAGACCTATAAACTAAAGAAATAATTGCTTTAACCTATACTGCTATTCTTATATTAAGATCTTTTAGAGTAGTAATAGTACTAGCTGCTAGGTTTAACCTAGAAATTAAATAATATGATATTATTAATACATTTATTAATGCCTCTAGAAAGCAAATAAGCTCTCTAGTTATCTATTTTCTACCTAATAGATTTAAGTAACTAGGAAAACTTATAGAGCTAGATAGAGCATTATATGGACTAAAAGATTTACTAGCATTATAGTATAAGCACTTCTCTACTATATTACTATAGCTAGGACTTATAAAGTACTTAGAGGAACCTTGCATTTTTATAAGTAAAGAGAGCAAACTAATAGTAGTCTTCTTTATAGATAACGTCTTAGTACTATACTACTAGTCAAATAAGACTATAGCTAAAGAGTTTATTACTAGACTTTATAAAGTATATAACTTATGGTTAATAAAGGATTGCGAATAGTTTCTTAGGATTAAGGTAATTCGTAATAGAAAGGCTAGTAAGATATGGCTAGTATATGATACCTATATCGAAAAAGTAGTAAAGAAATTTGGACTAGATAGCTAGAAATGTCTTAGCACTCTATTACCTTTTATAGATCTAGGGAAATATAATAGGGTAGTACTAAACTAGAAAATCAAGAGATATTAAAAGAAAGTAGGCTTGGTTCTATATATAGCAATTATGATTAGACCTGATATAATATTCGTAGCTTCTCTTTTATTATGCTTCCTTATAAATCCCTCCTAAGATCATATGAATATAGTAGATTAGATAATAAAATACCTATTTAGGATACGATTTTTAGCTATATAATATAGTTGAAAGATGAATGAAATCTAATAGCTAGTTATTATAATAGATGCTTCTTTTGCTAATAATCCTAATACTTAGTACTCTTCTTAGGGATTTATTATCTCTCTTTTTAATAGTTTAGTATATTAGAAGGTAGTATGCTAAGTAACTATAACTATATCAATTACTAAAGCTGAATTGCTTAGAGTAGAATATATAGCAAAGGAAACTATAGTACTCTAGTACCTATTTAAGGAGATCTATCTTAATCTAGGCGAAGCTTAGATAATATTCTATGATAACTAATAGACTATTTGACTTATAGTTAGTAAAAATGATTAAATATTAATAAGGCTTTGATATATTAATATTAATAATATGTAGTTAAGATAGGAAAACTTAAAAGGTACTTTTAAAGTAATATACTTGCTAATAGATGACATACTAGTAGATAGTCTTACTAAGAACCTTTTAAGGTATAAGTTTAAGTACTTTAGGAGCTTATTAAATCTATAAGATATATAGGGCTTAGTAGAAAGCTTTAACTAGAATTATAGAGCTAGGCAAAGGTCTTTCCCTAATGCTATATTTCTCAAAATCGTTTATTTGTAATTTCATATATATTGCTTCATTTTTACTTTTATTTGAAAATATATTATCTAAGATGGATAATCACGGCTATATAGTCATATTTTAATGTTTTTCCTTTTGTTAAAGAGATTATAAAGAGGAGAAAAAGAGCTATTTTATTTATTTTATAATAGCTAAAGCCTATAACGCAATACATAGGTATATAATAATAAAAAAATAAGGGGCCCGATCCTAAGCGGCTATATTGCCAAGCTACTTAAACAAATCGGATATAATAACTAGGGTAACGTTTCTAAGCGGCCTTTCTAGATACTAAGCTCTAGTATTAAGCGTTATCTATATTACCTACCTTAAGGTTAGAATCTTCTAATAATATATCTAAATCCGCTAAAATCATTTATACTATAGTATACTACCTACTCTAAAGCTAGCATATATTAGTATAGATATATATGACTACTTAGGGGTATAATATACCTTTTTATTACTAGAAAAGTATACTATTTAGAAACGATAATACGGCCTTTATACCTTAGTAGCAATATCTAGACACTTATTTCTAGAGTCGTACTAGAAATAGTACTCCTTTTTAGGACGATTAGAGGTTTTATAGTAGGGTCGCTTTAGGCGACTAGCGAGTATGCTAGTCATATATCCTAAATAGGGAGTAGGATAGGTAGCGCTAGTATACTTTAGTAACCTATCCTTACTATCCTAGGATACTACCTTAGTAGTATAAAGAGTAGTATAATGCTTCTTTTAAAAACGAGGGATTAGAAGCTTATTATCTAAGTCTAAATCTACTACTAGCAAAATAGGCTAATAGCTACAACTGCAAGGGGCTAGGCTAGCAAGCTCGTCTTTATCATCTTTATTATCCTTATTATCCTTTATAGTAGAAGTAAAGGTTCTTTTACTAGGAGAGCAAAATCAGTTTAGACTAAGCTAAACAAAATTATATAAGCTAAAGAACTACTACTACGAATTGCTATAAAAGTTAAAAAAAACGTACTAGCTTCTATAGTATAGACTTGCAAGTAGACTTAATAGGACTATAGCTAAAAGAAGGAAGAAAGCTATACTAGGCTAGAGAAGAGGTAATAGAAACTAACTTATTATTTAAAATAAAGTTCTAAATAATACTTAAGAGAGTAAGGCATAAAGTAGGACTAGGAGACTTATTAGAGATAAAGAAGTCTTTACTAGAGATCAAACCTAATAAGGACCCTACTAGTAAAAGTAGAGGAGATGAATTAATAAAGCCTATTATAGATAAGTTTAAAGTTATAAAAGGTAATATGAGTAGTAGTAGTAGTAGAAGGGGCAAGGAAGGTAGCAATTATATTAGAAGTAGTTATATCTTATCTCCTTAATTACATTATGTGTTAGCAAGCTAAAATACCTAATAGATCGCTTTAAAATATATTAAAATAAAAGTATAAAGCTACCTATAGCTAATACTAACTGCTATTATGTCTAAGATACTTTAACTTTATCCTAAAATACTAAAGGAACTTATAAAGTTATAGGTAATCCTATTATAGTAGACTATTATAATTAAGGAAGCGAAGGAAATAGTAGGAAGAGGAAGATACTAATACAAAAGGTTAATAAAAGAAGAAATAATAATCAAGAGTCTAATAAAGATATTAATATTTATATATAAATATATAGTAGCTAACCTCATTTAGATATATCTAAATCGGTTATTTATATCTTTATTTACCTATCTAGATACCTGCTTTCTACTTTTTAGTAATATATTACTATACAAGTTTACGTAAAAAGAGAAGTATGTCATAATATAAAGGCACTATATAAGACTATAAAGTAGGAGTATAGGTAGGACCTAGCTCTAAGGTACTTATCTAAGCTAAATCATATATATAACTAGCTTTTCAATTACCTTCTTTAATCTTTCTTTCTTCTCTTTTTAGATCAATGACAATTACATTCTCACCTACTTTATACTTCACTTTATATACCAAATCCTAATTCACTATACTACGTGATTATAGCTATATCTTATTAATTAAAGAGAAGGATCTTATGCTTTGCTAGAAAGAGCAAAAGAAGAAGCTAGAACTTATTAATATTAAGGCAAATAATAATAAGCAGGCATATATGTAATAGCGCGTATATAGTACTTATATCATATCAATCTACTAGCTAGAAGCTTCCTTTAATCTATTAGTAGCAGTATAGTATTAAGACTCTAATAAGATAGAAATCGTAGTACTTAATAAACGCTTTAATTAGTAAAAGAATAACCTTAATAAAGGTCTATACTATATCTCCCTATATCTTCTAATAGCTAGATTCTTCATCTTTATTAATAGATTCCTAGTAAATAATAAAGATTTAAGTTCCTAGTTAGGATTTGTTATTATGCTAGCTAATAAGGATATGTAAGAGCTAGGTAAGTTTACTATTAGTAGAAACGTAGTATATTAGAGCTTAATAAAGAGTAAGAGAATTATAAAAAGTAGTCTCGTATTAGAGGTCTATAGAATAATAGCTAGTATAGATATAAGAATTATGATTAATACTATATTAAAGCGTATTATAGAAGAATTAGAAATGCCTTTAATTAAGATAATTATCTATATAGACTCTTACTCTCTCTATAAATGCCTTGTCAAGCTTAGTATTACTAAAAAGAAGCGCCTAATAATTAATATTATAAGTCTATAAGAATCATATGAGGAATAAGAGCTATATAAGATCTACTAGATTAATGGCAAGGATAATCTAATAGATATAATAATAAAGGCTAATCTAAATCAATCGCTAGAGGAGCTAATTGATAAGAATAAGCTTACTATAAAAGTAGAAGGATAGGTTAAGAGATAGGCAAATAGAGGAACCATAAAGCCTTAGGGCTAACTATATTAGTCTCTTCCTATAATAGCTTTTATAGTGATTTTGATATATGATTCTAAGTGACTTAAGGATCTAATTGTTATTAGTTGCTTATTAGTTTCTTAGATCCTTCCTAGCGCTTTTATTGGCTAATTTGATCTTTAGC
The DNA here is from genome assembly GCA_007821535.1 of Lachnellula occidentalis. Taxonomy (NCBI): domain Eukaryota; kingdom Fungi; phylum Ascomycota; class Leotiomycetes; order Helotiales; family Lachnaceae; genus Lachnellula; species Lachnellula occidentalis. Next base: position 14,175 of record QGMI01000353.1, read on the forward strand.
TATATCTAAACTATACTTTTCTCCTATATTTATTTAAGCTATACTTCCTTATAATAAAGTCTTTTCCTTACGTTATTATAAGACCTATATTATATAGGCAATATAAGGTACAATGGACTATATACTAGTATAGGAAGAAAACGATAGATCTTTATCCTAATAAGGCAATACTAGCGATAAAAGAGAAGTTGCTAGTATTAGGATATTAGGATCACTATATACTACTTTGTAGTTATATGACTTAGTAGGTACTAAGTTAGTAGTATAGAAGCTTAACTTCTATAATATAGGACTATTATCAATACTAAGCAAAAACATCAACTAGAACTAAGGAATAGTCATACTATATAGTACGAGTAATCTAATATCTATTACCTATAATACTAATAAAAACTACTATCTTAATAGCTAATATAATAGCTTTTAGGAACTAAATTATTAGAGCCCTAATAACCTCTTAAGGGAAGGGTCTTCTAGATTCTTCTTTAAGAGTTTATATAACCTTTCTAATCTCTTTTACTTCTTTTATAACTATTATAACCTCTTTTATCTCCTCTATCTAATATAATTCTAGTAGGCTACATATAGCATTTCTCCTAGTTAGGCTATTTGCAATTCTTATAGCATCCTCTAAAAAAGCCTAAAAGGCGCTTATAGTAGCTAAAGACTTATATATTTAAGCCATTTTATTAATAAGGGATATATATATTTAGAGATATATTAATCTTATGACTTTAGATTATGATTATATTAGTATATAATAGATAGTCTTAGAGGATTTATATAGGCATCATATGATTAGTATTAACTAGTATATTAAAGCCTAATATAGCTAGGATTTATTGCTATATATTATTATAGTACTATACTTAGATTAGTTATTAACTTGTTATTTGTATAATTAACTTATAAGTTATACTATCTCTTAGCTATTTACCTATAGAAGCTATAGCTAGCCTAGCTAGATTTGTAAGGTATTAATAAATATAATAAGGAGGTTCTAGATAACTATATTATAATAAAGATTAGTCCTTATAGGTTGCAATTAGAAAGGCATATAAACGTATTTAAGGAAGGAGGAAGCTATATAGCTTAGTTTAAAGCTAGGATTATAACTATAAATTAGTTAAGCTATAAACCTTAGTTACTAGTAACCTTAGGATTAGTATATTAGTTTTAGTTATTATATAATAGAGGTTTAGAAATATAAATAGGTTTAGAGGAAGGAGACCTTAATTGCTACCTTATTATAAGTTTTAAGTATTATTACCTTAGCTAGTAGTAATACTATATTTAGTATATTAGTTTTAGTCTTATATAATAGAGATTTAGAAGTATAAATAGGTTTGGAGTAGTAGTACTTTAGCTACTATAGCTTAAATTGCTTTAGCTAGATATACTTTAATTAGATATACTTCTACTTAAAGCATTTCTACTATTTTAAGTTAAGCTAGGTCTATTAATTAGATTCTAGCTAGATGATATTATAGTAGCTATAACAAGAAGAGAACTTATAATAAGAGGGTAGTATAAAGAAGGGATTATATATATAAAGAGAGAGTATTATAATATAATATAATATAGTATTATAATATTATTAAGAAGTAGGAGGTAAGAGGAAGGAAGAAGTCTCTTATATAATAATATAAGGTTTAAGAAAGAGATAGCTAACTTTACTATTTTAGGAGTGAATTATATATAAACTTAGAAACTTAAAAGTAAGATATGATTAAATTTATAAAATCAAGTATAAAGTATAAGTGAATTTGCAAAATCAGGTATAAATTTAGGTATAAAGTATAAGTAATAGTATGTATATAACTAAATGCTTATTGACTATATGCTTATTAGCGATTCACTTAGATTAATTGATATTTTAAAGTATAAGGCTTTTAAATTCTATTTGATTTAGCTTATAAAGCTTATTTAGTTTCTTGTTTAACTAGATAGATAATACTTTTACTATTTATAGTTTAAACTATCTTATATAATAGGATTTGCTTTAATAGATTATAAGTTAATCTCTAAATCGCTTCTTTTTCTTAATCTCATATAATCTTATATTTTATATAACTATTTATACTTTTTATATATCTACCTAAAAAAAAAACTTATTTGCTACTACCTTTTTCCTTTATATGATTACTTTCTTAAATGCTTTATAGTATTATATCATTTTCTTGCCCTTATAAGAAGGAGCTACCTTCTTACTCTCTTAGCTTATAGTCTATACTATCTATGATTAAGGTTGATATTATAATAAAGGAGTATACCTATTGCTATATTATATAATAGGAATTAGAGTTTAGGCAGTTTAAGAATAGGAAATTAAAAGCTTTCTATTAGCTATACTTATAATCCTAGAAGCGCAAACGGCTAGTATATAAGCATATCTAGATCTAACCTACTTAATATTAGTAGTATAAGAACTCTTAGTATATAGTTAAAGAAATAAGAAGGATAGAATAAGTAGTATAAAGGAAATAGGTATACTAATAATAGGCTTCTCTAAAATAGCTATCTCTAACTTAATTTTTTATATAAGACTCTTCTATAATCTTAAAGGATAATATAATAATGTTTTCTCTACTTCTACCTTCTTAGAATACTCTTCCTTTATTATTTATATAGAGTAGTCTATTTTCCTCCTTTTCTTAGTTTAATATACTAATACTAGATCCTTTTAAAGAAAGATAAAAGTCTTCTAACTTTAGCATACCTTTTATAATACTTATAAATACACTTCTACCTCTACTATTTACTCTTAAGGCACTTCTTATAAAGGCGAAATTATAGGAGAAGGTTAAGGAATTCTATAAGGCGTTTAATAATAAGATAATAGAGTATTATCCTTATTATAAGAAGAGGTAGTTTATAATAAAACTATACCTATATAATAGAAATCTTTATAATAGGTATATTATAGATAGGAAGAAGCAAAAAGAAAATAGTCCTAACTTATAAAGTCTTAAGAATAATATAAATGTTAAAGTTATACTATAATGTCTAAAGGATTTAATTAAGTTTAAGAAGTTAATTATTATTTAGGCCTATCTAGTAATCTAAATGCATTATAAATAAGGATACTAGTACTATTATATAAGGCATATAATATACATATTATAAGATAAAGTAAAGTAGTTCTCTAACTTACCTTACTAGGTAGACAAATTAGATATTATACTACTTTATCTACTAGAATCCTAAAGAAGGGATAAGCTATATTATTACTAGTTTCATTCCTAATTATAAGCATAATAGAGTTATATTAAGGAAGCTCTTATCTAGCTACAAGTAAACTATCCTAACTACTACTATATTATAATATCTAAGGAGAATTTAAGTTAGCTTCCTAAGAATAGTAATATTTCCTAGTATATTATTAACCTTAAAAAGAATCTAATAATAGAAAATAAGGAGTAGGTTTTATAATAAGGAAATGATTAATCTATTAATAAGGCATAAGAATATAGACTTAAGATTAGCAATAATAAGTATCATATAGACTATCTTATACTCCTAAGTTAAGAGTCTACGATCCTTAACCTAAATATATAATAAACTAAGTTAGAGATATTATAAGAAGGTACTTAATAATAATAAGAGCCTATAGAAGCTATAGATATTATAAGACTTACTAAAGAGATACCTTAATAACCTTTACGTATTCCTATTAGCTAGGCCTCTACTTTAGTAATTTATTTAATTCTAATTAGCAAGTTAGATAACTAGTATTATCTATTTGCTATATGCTTCTTAATACTCTTTCTATATAGTTAAGAGGATTTCTATGCCTCTTATAAATAATTAATATCTCTTAATACCTAAGTATAATACCTTTTATAGTTTTATGATAATTAGTTTAATACTTACTTTTAGTTTTAGTTTATAGTTTTTAATATGATTTAATAAGTAAAGATAAAGAAGGTTACTAATTACTTTATTATTACAAATCTAGAAACTTGTATTCTTAATACTAAGAAGTTAATTAAAAGCTTATAAAATAGAGGCCCTATGCTTTATAAAGCTATTTAGGCTAGTAATCATCTTACTAGAACTTGTCCTTTCTAGTCTATAAAGCTAAATAGTCTTAAGGCGCAAGTCTAGAGCTTATATAATAAAGGTACTATCTTTTATACCTAGAGTTATATTAATTACTAGTAGGATAATCTTTATTAGCATATGCCTAACTATAATAAGTATAAGACTATAATAGAGATTAACTATCTATAGATTACTTAGTATAATATCTAGAAATATCTATATATTATTATAGCTTAGTTAGATATATGATTTTATCACTTTCTAAAGATTATAATAAATAAGCTTCTTAGTAGTATAAAGGATTATTAGTACTATTATAAGTAGCAGGCTTATAGTACTAGTCACGTCTATTATATTATCTAGATAAAAGATTCTCTAAAACTAGGTATTTATATAGAAGTAGATTATATAGTATTTATTAAGTATTAGAATACTTAGATCTTTATATTTAACCTTAATTTGACTTATCTTACTAATCTATATTACCTATCTTCTCTCCTTTATCTCTAGGTAGTTAATTCCTAGGATTAGGTTACTACTATAATTAATTAGTTTTAATACTATAATTATTATAAGCTAGGGGCTTGTCTATAAAAGAGATAAGGGATTAAGATTATAGAATATTAGTTCTTCTTCCTTTATAAGCATTAGGACTAGGTAAGCATTATATAATAGGTTAATAGTAAAAGCTTTATATTTACTTTAATTTAGAATAGTAACTACTTAAATTAGTACTCTCCTATTATAGCTCTAGGGTAGTAGGCAAATATAGATATCTAACTAATAGCTACTTATAGTAGTTTAGTATTATATGTAGTAAAATATATTAGTAAGGTAGAGAAGAAGTTATAATTATATTAGGAGATTTAGGATAATATATAAGCCTATCTCCTTTCTTTCTACTTCTTTTAGTTATACCTAGCTAACTTATAATAGGTTTTACTATATATTAATACTAACTTGCTAATAAAATCCTTTATCTATAAACTCCTTAATTACTTATTAAAGGAGTAGGACTAGTTAGTATAAGAGGTCTTCTATATCCTTCTCTAAATCCTTTAGTAAGATTTAATACGTGATTATATAAACCTTCCTTACTACTCTAAGGAGGGCTAATAATAACATATTATAATTAAGTTAGATAGGTTATCTAAAGAGAAGCTATCTATATATAAATGATATAAAAGTCATATCAACTATCTAAAAGGAGAGGAATACTTATAATATATAACTTTAGTTTAATAGTTATAAGAGTATAACTACTTAAAGACGCTTAGGCTCTATCCTTATATATTGCTATAAGTAATTTAATACTTCCTATTATATAATTCCTCTCTAACCTATAATAATTATAAGGATTACTATTATATTAAGCTAATACTTACCTATCCTTTTATAGAGGTTAAAGAGCTTCTTATTATAAATAGCTAGGATTATAATAGTTATATAGAGGCATATGTATTATACTACAAGTAGCATAATAATCACCCTAATGACTTTTATAATAAGGTCCTTCTATAGTATATTAGTAAGGAGGATCTAGTTATAAATAATAATAATTATAATAAGATAGAAGGTATACTACTACTAGTTATACCTTATATGGAACTTGAGGCATATAAAGCTATTAATCCCTAGTAGGATAATAGTCTATAATAAGAAGACTCTAATAACTTAAGCAAGCGGGATCTAGATCATACCTATAATTAGAATCTATATTAGGGTTAGTATTATAAATGGATCCTAGATAGTAGGATATTATAAAGTATAATTTCCTAGCTAATTATATCCTTCTAAACGTTATAAACCCTAAGGATCTTATATTAAATATCAAGTAGTAAAAGGTATATGATATACTTATTAATTATTATATTATAACGCTTATTAGTAATAACTCTATAGTATTATAACTAAACCTTAATAGAGTTACTAGGACTAGGAAGATATATATTCTTCTATAGACAAGTATATAAATAGCTGCTTTAGCTTATAAGGCTAGGCATATTAATCCTATTATACGTACTGCCCTAATAAGGGTAGCTATATATAATTTTAAGAGTAAAACAATCTACTTGCTACTATAGATTCTTATATAAGTAGGAGATAATAGCATAGGGCCTAATATACTATTAATACCTAGTATAAAGAGTCACTTATAGATAGCTCTTTAGGATATAAAGTACTTAATTATTAATAAAAAGTCTATAATTAGTATTAAGCTTTTAGGCATGATCTACTTCTAGTTATATAAGATCTTTCTTCTATAATATAATAAGCCTTATAGTAGGGTTAATATTATCATATATAAGGATTTTAAGCAGTTGCTACTAATTGCTAAGAGTCTAATATATATGAGGAAGAAGCTTTATATAGTAGATATTTAAGTTAATAGCAAACTTATATATATAGCTCTTAATTATATAGCTTAGCTTCTTACTCTCTAATGCTAGTAAAGAAGTAGCCTTAAGTCTCTTAGATTTAAATAAGCTTTATCTAAACTATAAAGTAGTAATTATTCCCTAGCAAGCTATAGTTAGTTTACTTTTCAATTTAAGTAAAACCTTTCTCTTAATAAGATTATATTATTTAATAATGCTATATAACTTTTCTTTACTCATATAGAAGTAGCCTACTATAATTACAACTATCTATAAGACTACAAGTAGCCTATTTTATATATGTATTTATTATATATAGGCGACTTGGCTTGTAAAGCTATAAATGATAAAGTAGATAGTTTAGATATTAGCTTAGTAATTTATATTAAGGCTTATATAATACTTATAGATAACTTATAAACTAAGAGAAGTCTTATAAATAGTTCTATTAAGATTATATAGGATATTATATAGATAGAGATATAAGATATTAAAGATAACCTACTAAATATAATTCTAGTTAAGTTTAAGAGGTATACTAGTCTAACTTATAGCAATATAAATTATATGCCTATTTTCCTTATTATATAGCGGTTTAAGTATAAGAATTAGGATTATATAAGGAAGAATATATCCTTCTAAGCTATATATATAATTATAGTATATAAGAGCTAAGGCCTAATACTTCTTAAGATTATACTTAGCTTTATAATTAGGGATTTTGCTATTAGATTATTATATATAGCTATTTTATATATATGAGAGCTAAGGGATATTATATAGCTAGATACTTTTATATAAGATTAGTTTAAACCTTTAAAGCTAAGTATAAATACTATAGATAAGTTATAAGATTAAAAGTATTATATTAGATAATTAATACTATAAACTTATATAAAAGTATATACTAGCGCTAGTACCTTCTCCTACGGCCTTCTTTAACTTCCCTAATCCTTTAAAATGCTTAGATAAAATAGTTTTTAAAGACGTATAAGACTATATCAGCTAGCAACTGCATGGTCAACGCCCCGGAGCTTGCGTAGGGCCGCGGGGGACATGCTTAGCGCTTCTCGTCGCTTATCTAATGCTTATCGCCCTGTGCTGCCTGCTGCTCACACCTTACCTGAATGTAACCCCTCCTTCCCTCACGATTCACAACTTACAATCAACACCGGCATCCAACTTTTCCCTACCTCCAGAAGTGCGACTGAGCTTCGAATCGGCAAAGTGCTTTTCGAGTCTCGAGATTCTTCAACTGCCTCTGAAACCTGGACGTTGACGTCCATCTGCTGCCCTTGCCTGCGTTTCACGTTGCCGTTGTACTTGTGATCGGGAGTCTCGAAGCCAACGTCGACACTACCGCAGACCCAATATCAACTTCTTCTGAATTGTTGGGCGCATCAACAAACCTTCCCGCAATCAAACGAAACATCTGCCAGCACTACGTCGACAACATGGAGCAAGGTACGTTATTGCCCAGCTGCACACAACTGGGGAGTCGGGACAACGCACAAGGAGGCTGCCATCCGTCCGTTATGCGAGGACATCGTGAAGTCACATCACTCATTCTAGCACGACTGGGACGTATAAGACCGATGTCTGCTCTCTGCTGTCCTCTTATCCTATCCGACATTCAACTCGTTCTACCCTTTCAGATGACTCTCAGATGCTAACTTGTTCCCCTAGCCAATATTACCCTCAAGGCGCTGACTGGGGATGTCTCCCTCGCAGAACGCACCATTATCCTGAACCCGAACCTCCTTACGATTCCGATCGGTCGAGCATCCAAGAGCGTTAGCAAGGGCATTGTAGGTGCTCAAGATAATGCATGGTTCGATAGCCCGGTTATGTCCCGTGATCATGCCGAGATGTGCCTGAACCCGGAGATTAATGTTATCACCATCCACGATATTGGATCTATGCATGGCACATACATTAATAACACGCAATTATCAGCCAGAGTGCCAACACGGATATCAGATGGGGATGTCATTACGTTTGGCGCAGAAGTCAAACGTGGATCGGATACGTTCCCTGCTTGTGCATTCCAAGTAAAGATTGACTTCGTCCCCTACGAGTATGTTTCTCCTGGCAGCGTCAGTACCTCTGAAGCTCCTGCTAATTACATACTTTATAGGGTGGTCAAAAGCTACGCTTTTCCCGACTCCTCTGATGTCGAAGATGAGGAAGACTACGATTTGAGCGATGATATAGTGCAAGACGGCGGCCACTCGTCCAGTGAGGATGATACTTCGATTGAAATGCCATCTCCTGTTAAGGCATCCCAGGCTCTTGACACTATCGATCTCACTCGTGAGGAGTCTCCAATCTTGGGATCTTCTAATAGAATCGATCTCACCGGCGAGGCATCTGGCGAGATTCATGCAAATGAGACTGCCCATGCGGTAAGTGTCTTCAACTTTGCGACAGAACCTATCCTTCTCGAAAGCGAGGATGAGGAAGAAGGCTATGGACACTTTTCGTCTGACTCCGATGAGCAGCCCGATATTGCAGACTCTACTGAATCTGATTCCTCCGAAAATGAGGACGATGAGATGCAGGAAGTCGAGGATTCTGATAGTGAAGATGAAGTCGAGGACGATGTCGAGGACGATGCGGAGCTTAACGTCGATGAGGGTCATTCTGAAGCCGAGGATGTTGAGATGATGGTAGGCAATACACATGAAATGGCCGAAGACACACACAGAAGCCACGCCAGCACTGTGAATCGCTATCTAGCCAAAGAGCAGGGTCAGAAGACCTTCGGATATACGATAGGGCAAGCCGAGTCTGCTTCGGAGGACATTGTGGATGGCGACGATGAGAGTGATTACGGCCTCTCCGATGCTGGCGAAGAGGGTATTAGGGCTCTATTTGCAGATGATCTGCTGCAAAGCGACTCCGATGCATCTGAGCCTGCTTCAGATAAGGAGGCGCAGGCGGAAGATGAGCAGCACGCTGCTCAGATTGCCTCGAGCCCAAACGTGTCGTTTCAACAGCCATGGGGTGACGATGCTGTTGGACTTCTATGTAAGGCGGCTACCCTGAACCCTCCAGCAAAGTTTACCTATACACTCAGTCAGCCTTTCCCTGGAGAGAGACAGCCCAGTCCTTCGGATGCTGCAATGGTCAAGGCTGCACCTCATAAGTGCCCGGAACAGCCTTCGAGTAATGTTACCAACTCTCACTTGCACAGTCAAAGTTTCAGCCACCTTGCCCAGACGCTAGGTGACAAAACTGGCAAGCATGCCTTCTTCGAAGCAAGAGAAAATAATAAGGCTAAAGTCCTTGCTCCAGTAGATAAGGAAGATGATACTTGCGCTACATCCTTCTCATCAAGCAGCAGCGCTCCATTTTCCAATGTTCCAGCATCTAAGAATGAGAACATCGCTACTCATGTAACATCTGCGTCTAAGACCGTCAAGAACGTTATCAAGTCTGTTAGATTTGGTGAACGAATGAAGTTTGCGCCCTCTTCTTCAGGCACTACCAAACAAGGGAGCTTTGGTATGTCTAAACACATGACTAGATGCAGCTATTTACTGACTTATATAGCAGCCACCGCGCCTGATAGGTCGGTTCTATCCTTAGCCTTCCAAAGTAAGCCGTTGTCTGTGAATCGTGCGCCAAGCCCGGAGTATGACATGACAAGTGCCGTAAAGTTCAACGAGAGCAAGGCTATGTCCGTTCGTTCTAGATTGAGCATCCGTGATATTATCGAGAACTCTTCACGCGACCCAGTTCCTCAAAGCGGTCCTAAGGTCGGCGAGAAACGAAAGGCTGGTGACATCTCGAATGTAATCGAGAACGAAATCAGAGAATGGGCATCATTGGACGCTTCCAAGCCTGCCATATCAGGTCAACAGGCTAGAACTGCTGAGGCTGCGGCTGTACAGGGGTACGAGAACGAGCACGAGCAACGACCAGTCAAGAAACTCAAAACGATCCTGGAGCGTGCTGCATACGCTGCTGTTGGAGGTGTTGCAGTTGGCGCTGGTCTGTTCTTCGGTCTGGTTGCAACTGCACCAGACTTCGCATGAACGGAACACAAAACATTATGTCGTCCACAGAAGCGTGTCTCTTCAATTCAGCTGTTACTGTGTTTTAGATGGAGAATTGGGATTTGTTTAAGCGATCGGGAGCACGGTGGGGAGTATTGACGTTGGGGACTTGTCAGGCTGGTCAATCCTTTTCCCTTATGCATTCTAGCGATATGAAGGACGGCGTTGGGCTTATTTGTGCAGGGGAACTCTTGTTTTATGACTGGCTTTGACATTATAATGCAGGAATTAAAGATTTGTCTACATTGGTGTGCCTTGATAAAGCGCATGAAATGAACCCGGTGTATGCACCAAAGTCTGTCACCACGAATAACCAAATATAGCGTCGGTGAAACTAGCGCTTCCATGTGTCTATGGATCTCCATTCGAGAGCCTTACATGCTTCCTCGCCTTCTTGACTAGGTGGATGACTCAGAACTTGCTTTACAGTACAGTACAGTATAGGTAGGTACCTCGCACTGACAGTGGACGCGACCCGGTCATCTGCATTTGCGAGTGGGTGTGCAGATCCCCTTTGACTTTCTTCTCTTCCAATCCAACGACATTACTCCCACCACTCATATGTCAAGTCATCTTTGGTTTGCGAGCGATACAGTCCTTATCTCCGACCTTGTCACTCGCTCACTCCAAGCTCGCTGGCGACGATCGACTCACCGACCCAATGTGGAATGGGGTCGCCGCGGACTCCGAACAACTTGTACGCCTAACTGGAGCTATATTCTCGGTATGTTCTCGGTAAATTCTACGTGTTAGATGTGCTGGCTAAGTCGGTGTCTACGTTAGGTGACTTGTCCAATTGCACGGCTGTATTTGCTGATATCCTGCTTAAGTCTCGGTGTGTTTTCTCGTAACGTCTGATCTATCGAGCTTTTGCAGATGATGCACGCAACGAACGAAGCAGGGAAAGTTGCACGAAAGAGAGAGAAGAAAGAAGGCTGCAAAGGCTCTCGAACGTGGAATCATGGCAGAGGCCGTTGCTTCGTCCCGCTTGCCTGGCCTTGGCTGGGGTTCTTCCGTCCACACTTGTACAGATACCCAGAAAGAGAGGTGTGTACTATTGACCCCTTGGCTCAGATTGAAACCTACCTTATGCTGTATTTGGAATGCTCTGACCGTTTACCCATCATCAGGCCAAAGTCTACAAGGAACAATGCAATCGGGGTCTTCCAGAAAGAGGGTGCATATCTTCCCGGGTCACACAGCAGATGGGCGTCTGCATTCAGCCTTTTGCCCTTTTTGCCAGCCAATCCAACGATCTAATTACAGCGTTGACCATACAAAAGGGGCTCCGTGGTGCGGCGGCCTGCACAAAGCATAAGGGTGCATAAAGCATACAGGGCCTGGTTGGCTAAGACATCTTACCACGTTAATGGGCATGGGAGCCTGCCCGCTGAAGGACGGACGTAACCCCGAGAGAATCAATCAGGACAACGGATAGGACCTTGTCTCACTCACCCATGGACACAGCAGTTTTAGCCAAACTTATTGTTAGCCGGACGATGCGCGATGCGATATGCATAACTTTTGAATGTTTTGAATGATGCGCACTTCGACTGACAGTAAGTGAGACATTCTCTCCCGTCTGTTTGTTTCTCTCCAACTTATAATATCATACACCGAACCAAGCGAGGGACCAAACCCTACGAGTATACAGTACAGTACTTCAATCGACTCGGCAACCAGTGACAATGACATCCTGTACCATCTCCGATTGGACGTTGACGTTGCGGGGCCCTACGGGTACGGGTACGGGAGGGTTTGGAGTACCTGCACACCATCCCACCAGCCCAGCGCACGGTGACCGATTCCTGCATGAGATAAGTTCCATCGATAATACCGTAGCCCTATAGATTACCTTGAAGATACCTTCGTCTCCCCTCTGTCGGGCCAGATAGCAGGGTGAGTGAGCAGACAGTGGGACGTTCAAGAGCCATGTCCGTCCATCAGCAGACCCTTCTGCAATATACACTTGCCTTGTGCAGATAAAAGGTTCGTTGGCGCTCGGTACCCAATCTGCTCATTAGATGGGATTGGATACTCTTTTCGTTCTCTTCGAGGCGGTGTGAAAGCTTTTGCTTCCTCGGTATGGGTATGGCTCGTTGAAGCTTCCTTCCTCCTCAGCCCAGGGAACGTCGGCAGGCAGAAGCCTTGACAACCTACCAAATATGATATCCTCGTGGGGGGACCATGGATAATGCGAGTCTTGGTATTTGCGTATGGGTAGACGCCAAATCGAAGGAGAAAGGTATAAGAGCTGCATTTCCCCCTGGTCAGATTAGATCAGATCAGATCAGATCAGATCATCACATTTGCAATCAATCTACAAGTACATTGATAGATTCGACAATCCAAGACCTGCTCACTCACTCTACAAAGTCCCATACACGCAAAGCCAACTGTACTATACACACACCACTTCAGTTCCTTCCATCTCCACCAAAACGTCTATATATACTCAACTCAACATGCCCACAGCCTCCTACCCAACAGACTGTGACTGCGTTGGCGGCCGACAGTTCTCGCCTTGCCCTTCCTGTGGTGGCCACCCAAGAAAGTAAGAAGCTTATTCCCCGCTCCGCCTAAACAGGTCAAATATCTATTCATCCGTCAATTATATCCCCCACGAAGCCCCCACTGACCTCAAGCATAGAATCACCGATTGCAAGCACTGCTACGGAGCAGGTCTCACTTGGGTGCCATGCCCACATGGTATGGACTACAGTGGAGGCTCTTCTGATGTAGCTGCCCCAGACCTGGGTCCCACCTACAGCTCTAATGACAGCAACTGGCAAGATCATAGTCGTGGCCATGGTCAGCGTCACGGACATGGTTCTTTGCCAACTCGCAAATGATCAAACGACTCTCCTTTCTTTCGAAAAACCGGAAGGACGGAAATTTTCCTTTGGACTGTGCTTCTAGTTCTCTTCTTCGCTCGCTTGTTTATTCTCTTCGCATGTTTTACTTACTGAAATGCTGTACCATGGAGTTTTGGGACGGACGGAAATGGGATGGAAACTGGACCAGAGAGACGGACAGATGACTTTTAGGTTTTCTCGGTCCTCTGGTCTCTTGTTTCTCCCTGGGCATGGATGGATAAAATGGAGTTACGCATCCTCGTTTTAGCGGGGAGTTTCGTATACCCATTTGCTTTTTAGGGCTCGCTCGCGGGAAGTTCTTGTTTTCTGTTTTGGGATGCACCAAGCTTAGTTTTTTTCCTTCTCTTCTAGCAGACACTCTCGCTTGTTCTTGTTGGGCAGAACAAGGTTGAAACTGTAGGGCAAAGAGACACATACCCAGCGACATGGGATAGATTGCCTATGTATACAGGATACATGATACATGATACAAGCAAGATACATTATCCGTCACCTAGGTGCCACAAAAACTTGTTATCCCTTTGCAGCACACATAATCAAAATTTCCATATGTGGTGCGTGCTAATCTTGCTTGATGCATGGCTTCGCAGCTTGTTGTGCTGTGATTCCGGCAGATATCCCTGATTTGCTCCTGCCTCCGGCGCCCTAGAGATTCGGTACGTTGGTGCACGAGAAGGTTCTATGCCATGGTGTCTTGTAACACATTTGCACCCGTGGGGACGTAGATAGCAAGAAAGACGAATACTACATTACGCTTTAACCCTGGCCACAGACCCCAATCTGTTATCTCATCGGATTGCACTCGTCATTATGCATCTCCCATCTTCCATTTGCACTTTCTTGCTTTTCTGCTGTCCACATCACTACCTTTGCACAGCATCCGTTACCATAACGGTACGAACCTTACGGGCGATCCCCCACGCTCTTCTTCATTGGTGCCAAATTTCCTTCCTCAGAGTTAGTCTCCCGGTCGTCATAATCCTTCCTCACGGAGTCGGAGCGACAGACATATGCTGTGCCACGTGACACGTGTTAGCTATGATGTGCACCGAGCATTGCCATTGTGCGGCCGTACACCTGACCGTGCTGAGTCCAGACACGGGGTATCGGTGTCTGCTGTGCGTGGCGTGCGTGGGGGGCAAGTCACGCTGTCTTGCCTTTCAGGGTTGGGCCCCTACGCCGGAGGATGCTGTGTCCCCCTTTTTGCAGCTGGCAGCGTGGGATGAGGCCGTCTGAAGTGGAAGGAGGGGTATTTACAACGAGGCTCGGCTTAAACATGGCGTGATACAAGTGACAAAGCCGATGACGCCCGTTTCGGGTTTGTAGAGAGAGGTGTTGATGTGATCCATTCGGAGCGAACTGGCGAGAGGGGAGGGGTACGCCAATGTGGAGGAACATCACGCGGGTTAAGAGTGCTTGCTTCCCACGTGTTCTGCGTTCCACTGCTGAGAGTATATCGAATTTGTAAAGAACGGTGAAGGAGTGTCCGAAAATACAAGGGATGAGACTGGACATTTTCGCGAAGAAAGGTGCTCACTGATTTCTACAGTCTCGATCGGCAGATGGACTTTTATTTCCGAAAAGAATCCGAAAAGCATCATGTCCATTCTCAATATCACTGTACACGAACGACACAGATCTCGGAAATGGTCAGGCGAGACATCACTCATCCTCTGTATGGACCCATTCAATTTTTTCCGAGGCTCACTTGCCTCATCTGCCGAGTTGGAGAAATGATGATAGGTGCTCCCTTCTCGTATGAAGCATAACAGAGTCAGTTATTTGGCACTGAAGACACCATCGCGATGACCGACAAGAGATCCAGGGCTGCTTGAGATCCGGCAACTGACCACATTCCATTCTCTGCTTGTACACGGGAAGATTCAATCAGAAAACACGGCCAAGTCCTGTCGTTCATGGATATCCAGGTCATCCCGACTTTTCTTGACGAAGTATTTGTTGGCATCCCATGATGTAAAGGAATAAGGATTCGCGGTGTTGAGCTTGAATGGAGCGAATAGGGGTTACTGCAAAGGAAGACCCTGATCGAAGACCCTGATATTAACCCTGCAGTAGTCGAAGAGATCGACTGCTTCGTCTTGGTAGAAGGGCTACGATGCCATAGCCCATGAAAAGTTTATATCCTTCAACCGATTGCCAGGTACATAGAGGGTGCCAATTGGAACCCTCTCGATATGTAAGCGCGAGAACTCCATCGGACGTTTGGCCTCCGACGCCTTCATCAGGCGCTCCATATCAAAGTTCAAAAGAACTACTCCGCTAACCGGCTCGTTGCGCTCAACACCGACCGAACGATGAGTCGAAAGGACCTTCCAGTAGTACATCAATACAGTCTCGAAGTCCAGGTGCTCGAAATCTGCCGAATCAAATAGGCCAAAAAAATATAGTAGAGTCGAGTCCACGTCTCGTGGCTTAGCATACCAGAGAAGCGGTTGGTTCTGGATCATGTTGGTGATGTGAGTTCTTTCTACACACTGAAAGATCAGGGCTGTTGCCACTACTGTCTTTTGAACGGTTTATAATCGCCTGATCTACAGCGTGCAGAAAACGCGCATGTTGAGCTCTTCGTGATTCGCTTCTGCAGTCGAGGCCATCAGGTCTCTTCTGCTGGCTCATATACAGTTCACATTTATGTTACTATAATTGCGTTAGCTTCCGGCTGACGTGAGCATCCAAGGATAGGACTGGTAAGTGGCCGAGGACATTGCTATGGACAGGAAGTGGAGGGATGAGGGTTTTGAGGAACCTACGAAAGCAAGGTGAGTTGACCTTATTGAGAAACCTTTGGAGGCTTTTAGCTGACGCAGGCTTTGTACTCTCACGTAGACATATAGGTCGTCCAGAATAATACTCGGTCACCATGCTTACTGGCTCTGTCCTAAAGTTTATTATCTGGAGATTAAGCATCGAAGTCTGGCAGTAATAAGTAGAAGCTGAAATTATGCTGAGTGGTTTCCCTACCAACCAGCGCCGAAGGAAGTTGGCATGCAGATCTCCTTAACCATAGGACTACCATTTGTAATTTTAGCCCAAATTTCCAAGTTGTGTTGCAGAGAAGGTCCTACACATGTGATATTGCAGTGTACTTTAAGCCTAGCTCAGATGCGGGGGATACAATATCTCGAGCAGGACACGCTATTATGGACAAGATTGAATATAGGTATCTCAGCCTTGCTGATGATATCTGCAGCCTGCTACATGCTTTTCATCAACGATCTTAGTCTTGCATTGACAAATGTCTACTGCATGTTTGGTTGCTCCACGGCAGAAATCCTTCATCCTCTCGCAGTCAGCATCATCTTTTCTACACTCTCAGTGGTATGGCTTTATCTGAGGAGCCTCCAGCAGACTAGTGTAGTATTGACAGAAGCTGTTCGATTATAACGGAACACCAGCCCTGGGAAATCATGCTGCTGGGTGGAGTGCAGAGGATGCTTTGAACTCCTTGTGCTCGTTTCCACTTGGAGAAGACAGTGCAGTGCATTCGCAGCCGCCAAAGCTGGGCATTGCATCTGCAAGAGCGGGCAAAGTTGCAATTGTTCCTTCCGCCGAGAACACCGAACACTGGAGCATCTCCCGCCCGTTTCAATGCCGTATGCATGCAAATTCGCGTTACATTCGGGAGTGACTATGATGGTTTCGGTTTGGCATCGTGTCCAGCGCGCCGATGCGACACCGAACGCGTCCTTACAGGCGAATTTCAAGATGCCGATGAAAATTGCCATTTTCCTGCAAACACGGCATTCTTTGGGGTTACTCCATGCGTATTATGTGCCACCACAGAAACGTCTGGTCTGTTCCGTGCAGATGAAGATGGGACGAGATGGTTTACAACCGAGAAGTTGATTGGAATGCTTTACAAAACCCAATGCATTGTTGAACACGAGAAAGCACCACCAGAAAATATCCCTGCAGTCATAGACACGCGAAAATGATGGTTTTGAGACTTCTTTCCGACCAGCCTAGGATGTGTGGGAAGGTTGCTCGGATTTCGAGGAGCGCTTTTCAGCTCAACAAAGTCTCCCTGGCTGGGTGTTCAGATTCTTGCTATTACAACACTGCGCACTGCGTCGTGTGAACTGCCCGGTTCCACTGTGCAATGGTTTCAGGATCAGTGAAGTCCTCATCAGGCCAATTTGCCGAAGGTGACTCGACAAGTACCGTTCACCGTTCACCATGTATTAGATACCTGCCGGTACTGCATAGACGTGTAAAAGGAGGAACCTATTTTGCCCTTGAACTTGCCCTTGCAGGTCTCTCGATTTCAGCACGGCGACGCAGTAATCGGCTTCAGACTGGATCCTGCGTCCCGTGAACGTGACTAATAAAAGGCTCAGAGGCTGAGAGCTTCATGTCCAGGCTTCTCGGCTCAGCCAGAGTCCAATCTACCTGGTGTACTGGCAAGGTACCTTGCGTAAGCCTTGTGACCGCGAGTGAGGTACTGTACAGTACTCCGTACAATACGAGTGCAGGTAGGTAGTCTTCATTCCATGTCAATCCAGGCGAGGGAGAAATCTGCTGGCTCCCGGCCGGCTCAGCTGATATTTGTGCAACAAACACATGCTCATAATCTCTTGTCGACTATGATCAACCGTCAAAGGCGACCTGTCCCTGTCTTCACACCGCCTATTTGCGATGTTCAAGACGGAAGCAAAGATGCTGATACCAGACCAAAAGGCGGGGGCTAGGGCCTTTCTCGATTCATACTGTGCTCCGTACGAGATCGACCTTGGGACTCTGTTCAGGCTTCCCCAGAAAAAGTCTTTATTTAGCCTGACATCACTACTACAGCCCCTGCAAAAAGCTTCCCGGCTACAGGCGGATACCTATAGGGCTAGGATCGATCACCGTACCTGAAAATCTTGGACGCCATCAAAAGAGCCATCAGAGTTTTCACTGGTCCACAGCTCCACAGCTCCACGGCCCAGGCTTTGCCTCCTCTAAATTGGGAGCATGGCATAGCATGGCGTTGCATGGCATGCTGCAGTATCACTATGAATTATATGTACTGTATGCCCGTGGTACCTTAATAAACGTACCTAGGTATGTTCCAAGGGCAGGACGGAGCAGTTCTTCAATCCAGACTCATGTTATCAAGAATGGTCAAATTGTGAAATGCCGCCAAAGAAATAACGCAAGTGATGTCTTCCATTACTTCGAGCACGTTTGCCACGGCCCACTGCATTAATGCCTCGAAATGATCTGTTTCGCAAGGTGCCACGAGTCCATGACCCGGATGTACCTAGTAAATTTTCACACCGTACTGAGTAAGGAAGGCCAGATTTACGACAAACGGTCACCCTGCCATGTTGCAATTTGCATCCAGTCGAATAGTTTCTGTTACCCCCAGGAAACCGAATATCGTGCCAGCTGATGTTGCTGCGGAGTACTCTTACCAAATAGTTGCTTGGCGCAGCCAATTGGAGAGCCGGACGCGAGTAACGGGAGCCGCTTAGGCAAGGACTACATCTCGTCATTTAGTCCGTTAACTGCTTGGTCGCGAAACATCGTGAGAATCCTGTAAGAACTTTTTGCAGCTATGACTCTCAAAGGAGATGACAAGAAAAACCGGGGAGGTAGATATAAGAGACCCCTCCTCCACATTGCTACCAGATCCAAATCACCAACTACCCATTATCAGACAATAATAACTGCAAAACTCTTATCCCAAATATCAATACTACATTCCTACATCAGTCAACTGATATCATTACTTCCATATCTCACGCCATCTACATAATACGCCACAACCTACAGTCATCATGCCATACCAAGTCACCGAGCCTCACCCAACCGTCACCAAATACGCACACTCCGGCCGAGGTGGCGCGGGCAACTACCACAAAGCACCAAAGACCAGCAACGGAAGCACTGCTCACGGCCCCGCCTCGAACTTCGAAGTCGGGCTTCCACAAACCAGCTCCAAGTTCAGTTCTGGCCGAGGAGGTGCAGGAAACATCCACCACAACTCTGAACGCCCCGTGTTCTCCTTTGATGAGGAGCTTGAGCGTCAGAACACCCGCGAGAAGAAGATGGCAGAAGGTGCTGTCTGGCACGTAGGCCGAGGAGGAGCTGGCAACTGGATCAACTCTGCTCCAGCTTCCTCCCGCAAGGACTCTACAAGTAGCGTCGACAGCTCTCGCAGCGGCTTCTTCGGTCGTATCAGCAACACTTTCTCAGACCGCCACTAAACGACGTCTTTCGTCAGCATTTTCATGGTTTAACGGCGCGGCATTTTCATCTTCGGTTTCATCATGTTATTATCATAGCACTGGGCGGATAGCGGGCTGGTTCTGAATCCCGCCGCCTTTTACGATAATGACCTCTCTCTACTTCACGGCGCAAGGCAAACATTCCAAAACAAAAAACAGTTACTAGCGGGTTGCATTTACAAGGCGTTTTGATTTACATTTCAATGCGAACGGAACGGAAAAAGCTTGGGACCTCAAGGCAATACTGGCTGGCATGACTCCAGATTTCTTGTCTTGGTGAATATTTGTTTTTACTATCAGCGAAGCGATGGATATACCCCAACTTTAGATACCCGGCATGTTTTTGATTACAGTTGGACGGGCGGCTACAGCATAGGAAATGTAGAACATATATAATACTATTACCAATAAATACCTCATACATTATTCATCTTGCGTGCTTGAACTGTCTTCCTTAAACGTGCGCTGGCCATAACCACTATTTGCGCTACAAAGCCACAACTCGGGGAGTACGTAACAAATCGTTTACTCCTCACTCCGTAGATCAGACTCGGTGAACCAATTCATGCACCATGTGTCAAAATAGACGCTCAGTTACTTAGCGCTACATCCATGATGCCGTAAGAAAAATGCAGCTATAATGCGGGGTACTAGCGTCGAGATGTCCCCTTTTGGAATGAAATGAGGGGAAAGAGACTTTGGTGGCTGGTCAGGGGGAAGGAGATGGTACCTACCTTAGATAGTGCGTTGAAGAAGAGAGGAGGTGTGTATTTGGCATGACTAGGTACATGTACTGTAGCAAGTCCAAAGCTGGCTGCTAGCTATAAAGAGTGAGAAGCAAGTTCACTAACATTGTATGCTAATAATATTTTAATATTAGTGGTCTTTGATTGAGAAAAAGGATCCTACACCTAGGTAGTGTTGCCAAGACAAATATCTTGGCACAGAAAAAGTGCCAAGTTTTTCAAGTCTTGGCAAAAAGAGGTTGGGGATTAGCGAGAGGTTTTTGCTCACTTTTACGGCCTCTAATTAGTCTGATGACGTATGTATATATAGCACCTAACTTCTCACTCTTAAATAACTACCTAAATGCTAGAAAGCTTAGTAGTATTATATGATAGATATTTAAAGCTTTACTAGTATATTATAATGCTATAAAAATTATTTCTATAGCTCTATTATTCGCTGTAATGTAGGCAGTCTAAGTGTTTATAGGATTTAGGTAGGGTAGCCTATGTGCATTTTAGCGATATCAGCATTCGGA
>QGMI01000354.1:0-34862 GCA_007821535.1 Lachnellula occidentalis
GAGGCGGAGACGAAGGTTCACGTTGCTAGTATTCCTTGGCCTGTGGAGAGCGGGATGAGGAGGGATGTGGCTCTAAAGGATATTGAGAGATTCTTTCTGTATGCGCCGAGTTCGGGACAACCTACGGAGATGCAGCTGGGGAAGGTGCTCAAGACTGAGCGGGTGAGGTGGCATCCGGATAAGATCCAGCAGAAACTTGGAGGTCAAGATGTTGGGGATGATGTCTTGCAGGCTGTTACGGAAGTCTTCCAGCTTATTGATCGAATGTGGTCTGAGATTCGGGACCAGAAAAAATAATTTATTCGCAGTGTTTATTTGGCGTTGGATAGCGTTGGCGTTGAGGGTAGATTTGACAGGGTTATGGTATACGGCATTTGAAAAAGAGAGTGTGTGTCTAGAAGAACCTGAATAATACACGACATTATATGAGTGTTTCAAGAACTCGTATTGCGAGGCCTTCGCTATCCTGAATTCATGGAAAGAATTAAGAGAGAAAGGCTTCGGGAAAAAGGATATTGTAGACCATAAAGTTCCTACTCTCGTAGATAATCCAGAACAATTTCAACTTAATTTCGGTTTCTTCTCTAGGCATGGCTAATGAGTACTTGGTGAATTCATGTCAAAAATGATTGTTATTGACCTGCCGATCAACAGAAGACATCTCGCTTGTCAGCCATTCTGGCTCCGCAGGGAATTGAATTCTTTCAATGCGAACCTCCTTTTCAAATTGTGCATTCTTAGACAGTTCAATCTCTATAGGAAGGACATAATTTCTGTCAACGCAATTCAAATAATACTCGATTTTGGGGCCATTGGGGCCGATTCCTCACTTTTCATCAAGAGACAAGTCGTCTTGCGATAGCCTCAATCCAGAGACTCTCCTGGGTCCTGTTCATCTTGATGATTTGTATCTCTTTCTTGTTAGCTGATGAGTGTTCACCCATTGTGGTTTCTTTCTGATATTTACTAGCATTGTGTGACTTGTACTCAACTGTCGAATCTTACACAAGTCATTGAAGTCGATGATACATTTTGATCCTGGTTGCAATCTTTCAAAGACAATTCATTGTTCCTCTTTCTGTCTCTCTATCATAATGAAATCACTCCCCTACCTCACTTCTCGTCTCTCTTTCGGGAATGTGCTTGCGATATCAAAAGTCATCTCGGAATTTTAGATTTCCTTATTCAAAACCCAGACTTTGTTGTTAAGAGCACCAATGATATTCGAAATCCGTATAGTACTTTTTCGATTGCTCAATTGCGGGTCCAA
Organism: Lachnellula occidentalis; assembly: GCA_007821535.1. Taxonomy (NCBI): domain Eukaryota; kingdom Fungi; phylum Ascomycota; class Leotiomycetes; order Helotiales; family Lachnaceae; genus Lachnellula; species Lachnellula occidentalis. The sequence continues at coordinate 1,271 of QGMI01000354.1, forward strand.
GCCAGGTCCAGGTCCTTGGTCGTATTCGTCACTGTTTCTGATCGTAACTGCCAGCAATGGTCGATGCTGCCTCTCTGGTTGACTCGACAGCAACTTTGTCTGACTTCCAGTCGTCCTCTTCGTCTTCCTTTTGAAGACAACACCACACCCTCCCTCTTTATATACCTACATGTCCTACCCTCAACCTCTCCCTCGATATGTCCTCAAACGCTAAGCCCCTCCTTATACCCGTCGCGGCTTAGCGCTTCAATACCCCACCAGGAAGCGTCCCAGCTGTGGCCAGTGAGCCAGCCCAATCGCACACTCGCCCGCATATCACACTTCGCTCGCCGCATCCTTCTCCTTCCAACCATCCACACCCAATTTACCAACATCGCGACCTCCGAACCTGCATCTTCCTCCTCGCCCTCTCCGCTCACTACCCATTATCTCGCTCCATCGTATCAATTGAGAATTGCTTCGCCGGGCTGCAGACTGTAGGAGTTGAATCTATCTTACAGCCTCATCAGAGTGCGGCCCGCCGACCACACGCCATTTGCGACAGGGAGGGAAGCTAGACTGTACGAGTGCAGGAAGCCGCATTCCTTCTTCGTCGAATCGCAGGCCCCAGCAAACTCACTCCTTACGTCGACCTCTCTAAATCATCACAACCGCATCGCAGTCACCCGTCGAACTTGTTGCTATCATCACCAGATTAACCCCGCTATTCGATACCTCCACTAATCTACGCCATCATCCGTTCCTTGGTTCCCAATATACAATTTTCGATCCCAGTGCTTGCTGGCCAGTCGATCGCGACGACAGCAGTCTGCCATTGCTTTCTATGCCGACTTTAGGGTTCCTGAAGAAGAAACGGACGAGGGAGTCGCCGGGTCAAAACGACCTAGCTTCCTCGACTTCAGCTTCGGCTTCTAGCCAGCCAAACAGTCCGATAACACCAACCTCTTCCAGAGGCTTTGACAATTCGATTACCTCCATATCCACACAATCGAGCGCCCCCCAACCCCAATCCCAACCTACATATCAATCAGCCGGCGCGAACAAGACTGATAATTCCCCAGCTGTGGGCGAACACTCGAATATGCAAAAAGTAGCCCAGCAACAGCAACCCCGGACCTTACCATATCCTCCCACGACAATTCCAGGACAACAAAATCTTCCTTCTATTAATAACCTGATAAATCCCCCCCAACACGATGGTCCAGGCCATTCGGTGCCATCACAAATGACGTCCATCACAGCATCTGCCAGTTCGATTGGAGCTGCAAAAACAGAGGTTGCGAGACCTACCCCACAAGTAGAGGAAACTCCGGTCCGGCAGACCAAGGGCAAGTACTCTTTGGGGGACTTTGACATTCTGCGAACACTTGGGACTGGTAGTTTCGGTCGCGTTCACCTTGTTCAGTCAAAACACAACCAGCGTTTCTATGCGGTAAAGGTGCTGAAGAAGGCCCAGGTGGTTAAGATGAAGCAGGTTGAACACACAAATGACGAAAGGCGGATGTTACAAGAAGTCAAGCATCCTTTTCTCATCACACTTTGGGGGACATTTCAAGATTCAAAAAACCTGTACATGGTGATGGATTTCGTAGAAGGCGGTGAGCTGTTCTCACTGCTACGCAAGTCGCAGGTAGGCGCTCCGTCTTGAAAAAACATCTGAATGATACTAAAAACACATAGCGTTTTCCCAACCCCGTAGCAAAATTCTATGCCGCAGAGGTTACTCTAGCCTTGGAGTACTTACATTCAAAGCAAATCATCTACCGAGATTTGAAACCAGAAAACCTACTACTCGATCGACACGGACACCTGAAAATAACAGATTTTGGGTTCGCGAAGAGAGTTCCAGATATCACGTGGACACTGTGTGGAACTCCGGATTATCTTGCGCCTGAGGTTGTCTCAAGCAAGGGATATAACAAATCCGTCGATTGGTGAGTTATTTCTAGGTCGACTGATACCACTGTTTCTGACAATTTTATAGGTGGTCTCTAGGCATATTAATCTTTGAAATGCTTTGTGGGTTTACTCCATTTTGGGATGGTGGTTCTCCAATGAAGATATACGAGAATATCCTAAAGGGCCGAGTCAAGTATCCACCGTACATTCATCCTGATGCCCAGGATTTACTTCAACGCCTCATAACGGCAGACTTAACAAAGCGACTGGGCAATTTACATGGGGGCTCAGAGGATGTCAAGAACCATCAATGGTTCGCTGAAGTCACTTGGGAACGATTGTCTAAGAAGGACATTGATGCACCCTATGTTCCGCCAGTCAAGGCTGGCGTTGGAGATGCGAGTCAGTTTGATAAGTACCCTGAAGAGACTGAGCAATACGGAGTATCGGGCCATGATGAGTAAGTTACCTTTGTCGGCCTCGTGTATCAATACTAACCTTTATAGGCATGGCCGTTTGTTCCAGGACTTCTAAGTCGATCGAGTCCGGTTCAGTGTTGTGTCGATACAAATAACTTGTCCTTTCTACAGACGAAGACCACCTGCACATATACGCTTAAAAATCATTATCTTATTCTGGATCGGAAGCATGGCGGCGAAAACGATAGGGAAGGTGTTGTCTAGGATGCAATTGGAGCTGGTGGGCGCGTATTGATATTGGGATTGCTTGGGATATTGGGAACAAGCCATTTTGGGTGAGCTTGGTTATCTACGACCTAGGATAGGAGCCTCGGATTCGAGTGCAATGGAAGCGTTGGAAACCCAGATTGTTGTCGCCTGACTGCAAACTGGAGAGTTAAAGTTGGTAGGTTCAAATGTGATTGCTTTGCAACATCTACATATGGCATGGCTGCGCTTTGTGTACTCAGTGCAATCGGCCTAGTGGCCTGTTCCTTGCACTAGCAATGTGAAAGAGTGCCAGGTGGAATTATTGACCTGCGATCAACTTTATGAGTGGGTGAAGCATCAGCTTAGCCAGCAAATCAGAGTGTATCGAAACGAGCCTCACTGTAGCGGTAGCTAATTACTACTCATTCGCAGCGTCCACCGCAACAGATCGATTTCGATTCGCAAAACGGTCCAGCGCGAAGTCGTCCCCTGTCAAGACTCATCATCTTTCTGGTGCTCTCCCTGTTTGTCCCAGTAGTGTTGATTCAATCGGCGGTGTATCAGTCTCATATCTGGACAGGTACGAGTCTTGAGCTAGTAGATATTCCTCTCATCGATCGCCTCCTGCTGTCAATGTAGCTTTTACTGTCAGAGCTTAAATAGGGCTCTTTCGTGTCTTGTTCTTGTACTTGTACTTTAGTGTAGTGTGAATGGCGTCGAGTTATCTTTAAGCTGATCATAACTGGTAATAATTTAAAGGGGCGAGATAAGCTGAAGGATGGCGCTCTATTAGAGATTCACTACTGAGGGATTGAGGTGTTTGACTCGAGAAGTGCATGATTCTGTAGTGAATATATATTTATTCGTCGCTCTATACAAGAATACCTCCGCGGGGGAAAGTTGTTGTCTAGTGGTGTTCTGCTATCATTCAATCTATGGCCTCTTATTCTAAGTGAAAAGTCTTTTCATTGGAAAAGATAGCTGAGGAGCTGTGGCCAGCATTAGAATATGTTATTGTAAGGGCTTTTGCGTTGGTGGGTTGTTGTTTGAAATACAAGTTGCTCTTTGTGATTATAAGAAAAGACGTTGAAACATCGGAAAGCCTCATGTATTCCAATTTCACATGGTTCGACGGCTCCCTTGCGGTAATCATATAGACATTTCGGGTGTTCGTACGAAGTCGTATAATTATAGTGTTTTATGAAAAGGTCATTTGAAATAAGCAATCCTCTCGAAGCCCTTGCCCCTCTTTCCCGCCAGCGGATGCAGGCCTCTTCGCCAACGCTCCAGAGGGTCATTCAGAATCCAAGTCGGAAACTTCCTTCTCTTACTATAGTCTATTTTCTCATCCACATCATCCACATCATCCAAATCTACCCCTCCTAAAGCAAAACTACTCGGCGTGTACAGAGTTTGATCAAACGCCCCAAAGCTACTCCTTGTATATCGCTTTTGCACTCCCATTCCAGGTCGTATGGCCCCGTCGTATGCTCGACCTTTTTCTTCCATCCACTTATCCCATTCGTCTTCCTCAAACACTGAGACTGAATACCGGTAGTCATCAGCGCTCTTTTGCATCAGCTCCACTTCTTCACTGTCTCTCAACGTAGTCCCGCCATCTTCTCCGCTCCATCCCCAAGTGCTTCTCGAGTACCTCGACGACGCCGAATCGAGGCTGAGAGCCCGCGAGTGTTTGAGTTCCTTGTCATACATGGGCACTTCTGGAGGTGGAAGTGGCTTTCGTTGAATAGTGTTCGCTCGGGGCAGAATTAGTGGCTTCTCAGGAGCGAAGGGGTCTTTCTCGTCGCGGTTGCTTCGGAAGAAATTCCGTCGCACCCGGCTGGAGAGGAGGAAAACATCGAGGAGGAGGACAATCAGAAAGAAGATGAAGATCGAGCCTAGAGTGATGCCAATGATGGCACCGCGCGGTAGGCCACTGTCATCTGATGCCACCAAAGGACTACTTGTCGGCGCGAGAAGGATGTTCAGACTAGTTGGGGCCTGATTTGGGGCGAGATCAGAAGCTGTTCGTGTGATGACGGTATTTGCTGAGGATGTAGCAGAAGAGTTGAAAGTTGCTTGCGTGTTTGTCGATGAGCTTTGAGTTGTTTGCGCGCCAATTGCACTGGTGAGACTTTCGGCCACACTACCTCCAGTGCGAGCAGGGTGAGCTTCTCCTCTGGGACCCTCCACATTATCACCCACTCTAGTTGAGACCTCCCTCAAAGGAATGTACATAATTAATAATACTATATATTAGAAAATATCACGGCAGCACAGCTGCGTGCAGAAAAGAATGAGAAGGTCGAAAGTTTCCGTGGGGAAGAAATTGAGAACGCTCGGGAGTGTCCCATTATTTCACAAATACCGACACCATGACGCAAAAGCTCACCATGAACGGCTTTTCCAATTCTCCTTGAGTCTAAATCAAGACCAGAGCCATGCGCTTGACATCGGAGTAAGCTTGACAAGGCTGAAACCGAGATCGACGCTGGGTTGCGGAAGCTCGAAGCAGAATTCGAAACGCTTGACGCGGGTACAGCAAATAGCAGCCCATCAACGATGCTTCATCAGTACAATCTAACCCTGAGGACAAGTATCGGATTTGCGCTCAGGCGCAATAAGTCTGGAGATGAGAAAGGCGTTCGTGGTCCAGAGGAAACAGAGCCCAGACTTTTGCCCCTCAATATTTATGCCATAATCGGATTCAGAACTCTCGCAGCAAAGATCAATGCTCTTCTTCCAAAAGCAAGATACCCTAAAACTGCTCGAGAATGCGATGCCAGTAAGGGGCGAGAAGTCAAATGCTATTGTGATGGGAAGCAATCATAAGCGCTTGACAGGACAAACCTTCGCAACGCTCGTCGGCCCCTTCGACTTGAGACTTTGAAAATGCTTCGGCATATGGACTCTGAACTTTAATGGAGTGTGTTTAAATTCCTCTCGGGTTCGCGGAAAAAAGAGATTCGGTTCGTCGGGAAAATGGCCGCTCCAGAGGTGCCAAAGACCCGAAAGAGGGAACGATTCAGAAGAAATTAATACAGAAGCACATTTCGAGGTCTTCACATTGCTCAAGATTTGATGAACAGCATGGGACTTGAATCAGGGCTGTCATAACCGCCAACCCTCAGCTCGCCTCGGGTTTTGGATAGCGCTCACGATATCTTCTTTCCCATACCGCCGCGACTCCCGACCGAGTATTCTGTTTGTCGATTCAGCAGGATGACAATTTAAAAAAGCAGTGTGAAAAGCCTTTCAACATGCTCCCGCGGTGGTTTCGAAGGGATCCCGAAAGGAGACCAACGAACCAAAGTACCTTCGACATCGCAGAAGCCTTGATCATGCCTGGTGCTCCCTTATCCAAGAGGCTGGAAGCGATGCCGTTCGTTGGATGAACAAACTCGGCTGGAAAGCTGGCGGTTCATAACACCCGATCTAGATGTTGACTTGTCGAAGAAGCAGCAGGTTTTGGGGAGATTCGAGGGATAGCTGACTCAGTGAATGAGATTTTGGACACGGGAGCCAACTGTGTTCTGTGGTAGAATTCCGTGACGATAAGATCTTGTTTAAAGGGTCTCATCAGTAGGGCCACCTTGCTTTTAAAGTGATCTCAGGCCAATGCCATATAGCCATGTAACACTTGTGAAAAGTCTTCTTTCAGACTTCAGCAAATATGATCGGCCCGGCAATTAGGATATAGGTAGCTCTGAAAGCACTCGGTCCGGACCATTGCTGTGTATCGTGATCGTGCTTCCTTTCAAGAAAACCCTGACTAAGCTCATGACTAAAGCATTGAAACCGCTGTAGAGTCACGTGACTTAGCTTTGCGTAAGCGAGAGATCTGTATATGGCTTCGTCTAAGTGTCATCCACACGTAGACCTCAATGCATTCAGTACTGGTGGTACTATCGTCTCAGACACCGCGTATGAACGTATGAACCTTGCTTCTGATGTGCTAAAAGATCTCTCTGATGATCAGAAAAGCTGTTGATATGTTATAATATCTAAGTTCTTATTCTCAAGGGAAAGACGTTCATGTTCACTAAGATAAATGACAGGGCACAAGCATATTTCGCAAGGCATTCCTATCACAAAATCCACCATTATCTCTTCTTAAGCACCACCGAAGACCAGAAGGCTTCGGATATCAACTCCGCCAAAGCCACGCTTGCGCAACAGTTCCCGGCCACAATGAACAGGGAATTCGGCTACGGCCACAACGCTGACATCCTCAGCGCGGATGCCAGCTTCTTCTAATAGCTGTAGCACCGCACAAAGCGTCTGCCCTGTGGCAAGCACATCGTCCACGACAACTACAGACGCGCCTCTGGGGATCACATTCTGGCCCACCTCAATCCTCTTCTCCGTTGAATCGCTGGGTACCGAAGAAGAGATATGCGACGGGGACTTGTTAACGGAAATGGTGGGTGGGGGCAGTTTGCCGCCTTCGCGAATCAGCGCCAAGGGTACGCCGACCCGCGCGGATAAAGCTGAAGCATAGACAAACCCGCCGGCCTCGCAACAAGCCAGCACGTCGACTTTAGCCCAGTCACCTTTGAAGTGAGTCTGCAGCAGAGACGTGCACAGAGTCAGCCCACCCGGCTGCTGGGAAATGTCGAGCACGTGGCGGAACTCGATGCCCGGGCGTGGAAAGTCAGGTACCGAGCGCACCATCTTGGCCAGTCGCTGCAAGTCCTCGTGGAAGAAGAGAAGCAGGTACTTTTCGGCAAACTCTTTTGCCGCCTTGTCTCCGGTCGTCTCATTGTCGAAGATGAGACTAGGGCGGTAGTCTAAGGCCGTCAAATTCGACCTGCCATCGTTGCTATCCTTGTCCTTCTTGTGTTCGCCATCGTCACCATTGCCGCCACCGCGGCTCCCTCGGCGAACCCGCCGCGCCTCTTCGTTAGCTTTGACCCGAATGTCGAGTAGTCTGTTATCTGGCACCAAATATGACAAGGCTGCGACCGGCGCCTCATCTCTCATCCCGGTAATTAGCAGCACGTCTACATCTACGGCGCTGTACACCACGTTCAGAAAATGCTCCTCTGGCACTCGAGACCGTTGCCGCACCTGGTCCTGGAAAAATGCCGTCAACGCTGGTCGGTGCTCCTCCTTGTAGGCACGATCCCGAAGCAGGCGATTCAGGTCAGCACCGGTAGCCGCTGCGTATTCTTGCTTGGTCACATTGCTAATGCTAACTGCACGTGCCGTGAGGCTCTTGTGGGTGCATGTTTTAAGCACGGAGACCCAGATGTCGGCGCAATAGTCTTTGCCGGCGCAGCTTTCGCCCGTGACAAGAATGATGAGCTTCTGTCTCAATGGCACTTTCGGGAGCGGGCAGGCGTAAGCCAGCACATTGCGTGGGTCCAAGCTGTATTTGAGACCGGCCAGGCGGGGCCCATTTGGTCCAAAAGCCTTGGCCGCCAGCGGGGCGTCTCTGGGGTCTGGTCCGAGGTCGGCTCCATAAGCTCCGCTACTCAAAGGCAACAAGTCGCCGGCGACGTTATAAACCCACAGCACAGCAGCTCGAGAGGTTGCGGTTTCATCTTGGTCGCGGGGCCAGACACCAGTTATCACGCAGGCAAAGTCCCAGTCTCGACAGCCGAAAGCAGTGGCATCGGGTGCAACGTCGCGAACCGCTCCGCCACCTTGCAGCAAATGCAGATAGCAGTGTGGTGAGGGACGAGTCTCAATGGCCGCCACCAATATGTCGGCGACATTCACTGCACCTATGCTTTTCAGGAATAAACATCGCTTGAACGAGGAGGTCTTGCCGCCGCCGTGCCCGTCGTGCATCCCGGACATGTACATCTCGCTATCGAACAGACCGACGCCGTCCACGGCCTTGTAAGTGTCTTCCGGCCCCAAAAGGTTATTCACGAGTATGGGCGTGGATTCCTCAGAGGTGAGTTTAGAGGTGGAAGATCCGAACATGGTCACGCCAAGCTGTAGCTGGTCGGAGTCCCAGAACAGATACGCGTCTACAGAAAAGTTCCTAGGAAGCTTCCTGGCGACGAATTCATCAAATTCGCGGATCCTGAGCTGCGCCTCAGGGTTGTCGCTCAGCGGGACAACCCAATTTCGAACCGAATAGGTCGGAGCTGCGTAAGCTTTGAGAGTGACGCTGATCATGATGCCAAAGTTAGTCCCAGCGCCTTTCATCGCCCATAACAGATCGTTTTCGTTTTCCGGGCGCACGGCACCCACCGGCTGGTGTTGAATTGGTACATGGCCGATGCAGAGGACCTGGCTAGAGTCGACGCTGACCACTACAGCACCAACGATAGAGTCGCACGTGAGCCCATGCAGCCTAGCCAGGTGCCCGATGCCGCCTTGCAGCCAGAGCCCCGCGCCTACACTTGGGCGGGCCCCCAAGGGCACTGTCAAGCCCACTGCCATGGATTTGCGAACGATATCCTCTGTCTTGCAGCCCCCCTCGGCGACGACCAAAGAACCAAATTCGGAACCGGATTTGCTTCCATCCTCCCCGGCCGTGAGAATATGTACTTGGTCAAAGGCGCCCATGTCGACCGAGACGACGTTGGGCCAGAGACAGTGGCCGCTGTGACCCCCGCCAACGACAGTCAGGCCGACCCCGTGCTTTAGAGCCCATCGAACGCACTGCTGGACGTGTCGGACCTCTGTCGGTCTAATAATCGAGGCGGGACGGTGGAGGCGAGCCTCGCGACTTTTGACCGTCCTGTCCTCCTTCGCCAATGGCACCTGCGCCGTCAGCTCCGGCAACCTGGTCGCATGTTGGGTAAAGGCCGCCATGACATTGGGAGAGCTGAACATGAGATAGTCTGGGTGGGCTTCCTCACGATGGCCCAAGGTGCGGCACACTTGACGCCACTCGACTTTAATACTTTTGTCCAGGTCCACATCCTGCGTAACAAAGCCCGCAACGAAGGGAGCAAAACAGTCCAGGACCTTGTTGTCATTTGCTACACGAATGACTCCGGTAGGGAAAGAGGCTGTTTGATGGCACAACAAGCCGTCGAGGTGCAGAGTCCCGTCGCGATGGAAAACCACCACCATTCCTTCTGGCCGCTCAACAAGCATTTCCAGCGCCCGTTCGATGAACCTGTGTTTGGGTTTCATGCCGTACAAGCTGTGGCAGAACAGGATGACGTCGAACTTTTCGTCGCCATCACTCATACCGGTGCTGGTACCGCTCCCCGTGTTGCTGTCCAGAGCAAACGGAATTCGATGGATGTCGGGTGGATTCTCCAGACAGGGTAGCGGGCACTCTATTTCCGAGGTAGAGCAAAGCCATTCTTCTAACCTTGTGGCAAATAAGTTGTTAGGCTCGAACGCAGCGTATCTCCCGACCTTCCGTCTCAGATGCCGGGGCAGATATCCAATTACGCTCTTTGGGCCAGGTCCGATTTCCAGCACCGAAATCTGGATCCGCGAGTTGAAGAGAGGGGCTAGCAGTTGAGACAGCTGAGGGATAATGAAGTCTTGGTATGTCATCCACTCTGAACCCCGTACCAATATGTCGAAGCCAGCGCTGTACTGTGTGTCGGACAATGACTGCTTCGGGGATGATGCTGTTGAAATGGCTTTCTGCCCAAGGGCCAACTTTAGGGAGTCGAGAGTAGCCATGTCAGTTTGACACGAGTGTGTGTATCTTTCACTGATAGAGAATGGCGAGAATGGTTGTTTTGGTCCTCATGTCCATGTACAGTGTACGTTTGCGAGAAGATTCAAAGAGTCTTATGTTCAACTGCCTGTTTGTTCTCAATGCAGGTGAGGTTGCACAGCGCTTCCCGTGACTTTCAATCGAGAGGAAGTATAAGGTCGTAACTATACCAAGAGAGCATGTGTACTGTCTATTCTAGGTTCATAAGTCATGTTAAGCTTCCCTTTTCTTATTGTAAGTTTTGCAATGGGAATTTTCTCGACTTCAATGCAATATATATTTGTCATCAGGTGACACCAGGATATTTCAGTATTCTTGTGGCCACAAGTCCAAGCTTGTGAAACATCCGGACCGTCTCTTCACCCGTCTTCCAGACATTTCAAATCCTAGAGCCTATTCATAACACCAGCGGACTTTAATCTCTAAGCCCTTATTATGGTACTTGTATTGCCCTCATTCGTCCCTCCAACTTGAATTTGTGATCGTACATTTTCCGATCGATCCGATGTCCCCATGCCAGACAAGTACTCATGCGCCCTATCTCGCTCGAGCCGCCCCCCCCCCTTTTTGGGACTAGGTATCTGAAAGCGTCACAAAGATTTCGTGACTGAGGGGATGAGAACAAGATCTGACAGCAAAACAATATTGCACGCCATCAGCGCTCTTTATTCTAAAGGATTGTTCATTAAAACGGCATGGCGAGCAGCGCCAGGAACAGTAAGCTCTTATTATTGGTGTCTCAATAAATAGCAGTGGTAGCCGCGCCGCTCCCTGTAACCCCGCTCTATAAGTACAATGTCCACATTACAGTATATCGCAAGCCGGAAAGTCGGTTGCGGCGGTTCTGTCGTCCTAAAACAATCCAAAAGTAGACGTCCGTTACCCCGGCCGGTATTCAGTACTACTCAAGCTTCCTCTGCTCGTGCCTGAAATAGCCTCTGAATCAACTTTTACTGTGGTACTTTTCATAGTGCCATCTCTTTTCAAAACTTCCTGACTGTCATTACCAGGGTTCGAGCGCTCCCAGTATTTCTTGCCAGTGATGTCGTTCTTGGTTCCTATCTGGGAGCTGAGCTCAAAGGCGCCACCATTGTTTGTTCGGCGTGCTGTGTGCGAATTTGAATGCGGGAAGCCGCTGCTACTGAGTTTGCCTGAAAAGCTTCCCATCAAGCCCGGGAAGGCTTTTCGTAGAAGCGGTTTGATCGACGGAGCAGCGGCACAGAATTATCCCATATTTACTTCGACGGCAGACCATATATTCGAGTCATACGAAACCCCTGGAAATATATTAGCATGAGTAGAGAAAGAGCAGACATAATTATTAACAGGTCTTGTCGGTTTCTGTAAGGATTTGTGAAACACGAACAACCCGAATTATGCTGGCAATGATAGCACTATGAAGAGATTAGACCCAGTATTTCAAATTAACACGTAGGGTTTCCTCTTACAGCCACCCCGATGAGATAACAATCAGAAGCACTGTTTTCTGCCTTCGCCTGAGTTTCAAAGGTAGGACAGAGAAGACAGAAAGGATTATTAGTACAGCGTCCACAGCTATATTGCACGCTGCTGACGTTGTAAAAACTGGGAATTGTGTTGATACAGGTAGATTTGATTGAGAAATCATAAACGCCTCTAACGGGGTTGCACTGGAAGATGGACACCAGCACAAGGGGTATGTGAACAGAATAGTGAAGCCCATTGTACCCATGGCTATTAACCGGCTATTGCGTTCACGAAACACTCGGAGGTAGAACAGACATATTGAGACCTTAGTGAAGGCGAGAACCAGATTGTAGACAATAAGCGTTCCGTAGGAAAGTTTTATTGCTGGTTCTAGGAATTTCTGATGGTGCTGCCTGGATGTTGAAGTACTTCAACGGGGTACTTGAACTTATTGCCAAGGTCAACCCTAAGATCCCAATGATGTTGATGGACTCATTTGCTGGCGAGAGATTCTGGTCACCTCTTTTCGAAAACAACTCCAACATTGTTATTGACAGCCACATCTATTACTTTGCCGCTGCTGTAAATTGCTCTTTTCTCATCTCAATAGGCCTCAAAACTTCGATTTTCAGATACAAAACTGACTTTTGTATTTAGAACGCCTATGCCCAATATGTCCCTGCGACGGTCTGCACTCAAGGCGCCGCCGCGCTGGCGATGGCAAGTTCCCCGTCTTTATCGGCGAGTGGTCTCTTCAGACCCAATTCAACAACAAATTTGCGTTCAGAAAGACACTTTTCGACACGCAGCGCTACGCCAGGGCTAAATATGTCCAAGGTGATTCTTTCTGGACTGCCAAATTCTTTGGAAACGTAAGTGTTAACGGGGAGGGCAACCAAGGAGACTACTGGAATTACGTTGGTTTGCTGAATGAAAGTATCATTACTCCGTCGACGGATACGTCTTACTGTTGAAGGAGCCCAGACGGCTAGAGGGAGATAGGTTCGTCGTACAAGCCTGCCAATGTCCCAAATCGAGTCGGTCATTACTCTGTTCGAGACGTGGCATGTTGATTTGTAACGTTTATAATCAATAATAAATGATTCGGAAGCTTTAGAACTTCTCCCAACTACAAGACTACAAAAGCATTGGACGCCAATAATGGAAAGGGTAGCGCTTATATAGCTGCGGCGAAGTTCGTAACGAGAAATCGCTATCTGTGAGCACAGCTGTGGATACGGCAGCGCTAGCATGGACCGCTACATAGGTCGTTAGTGGGCCACTAATAGTGACGAGACTGCTGTCACTTGCGGATACCTCTTGAGGGCGAGGTCCTTAGTGCGGCGGCGCAAATTGATTCATTGAAAGAGAGCATCTGTGAATAGGTGATATACCGGGAGTAGGCTAAATTTGTGGTTGATGGTCTTTTAGGAGGGTGGTTCCGGCGTCTATGTGAAAGGGGTAGACGTAGATAATTCTAGCCGTCAAACCTGTAGGGCGTATGTCGAGCTGAGAATACAAAATTATGCAATACGGCCTGATATATTGAACGTCCTTGACGTTACCAAACAGCTTTCAAAAGCACTGGGTGAAGGTGTGTGATAAGAATACGGCTGGTTATATAGTTGCTTTAAAGGTGGTTTCGCAGGTCAAGATAGGCTTATGACTTTTTAGGTGAAGCATCCAAAACGATCTCATACAACGACGCAACTCCAGTGGTACTATTATAGTAAGTCAAGACACGAAGTCAGCTGGCCATTCACTCCATATCAAACAAAATACCGAATATGGGTTAATATAAATGGATGCGAGGTCTTGAACGTCAATTCATTGTTGCAAAGTCAGGACCATGACGTGCTAGGTATTTGACCGAAGAAGTATTTAAGGCTTTATGTTCATTCCATGCTCTCCATTCAACCAGACTTGGGCGTTGGGTGGGGTATACCCAGGGGTACCCGGGTCTAACTACCACGGGTACCATCTAGGCAAAATTTTGCAGGTAGGGTATATATTCAGGTTTTCTTTGCTAAAACCCTAGATATCTAGGTATTTTAGCCTTATTTTAGCCTAATATAGCCTGATTTCTCCTAGTCTAATAGCACGATTTTAATAATTTCGCAGTACTATTTTAATGTTTTTAGTATATAAGGAGCATATTTAGAGTATATAAGATCACGATTTTAACTATTATTACTATCTAAGCTTAAGATAAATACTAATACAAATTTAGTAGGCACTTGTCTATATGCTAGACTGCCTTAATAAAGTCTATAATCTACCTATTTTTATTAATAATAATCTCTTCTTCCTTATCTTCTTCTACTAAGATTCCCTAACTTTAAAGATATAAGATATGTTATATGTTCCTACTATATATATACGCCTACTTTTTACTAATAAGGTTGCCTATATAGCTAAAAACTCATTTAGAAGGTACTAAAGTCATAGGAATTATACTAAAGTCATAAGCTATTTAATAGACAATTAGTAGATTATAAAGTTTGCTCTATATATAAGTATATTGCGCCTTAGTAGACGCCTTAATATCAAGTGTAGGCTTATTAAACTATCAATCTGCTTATATCTTTTAAGGTTGCTATTATTAATAATCTTGTACTATATACTCTATAAAACTATGTATTAGATCAATCCTCTAGGCTTCCTAACCTTCTACAACTTTAGGTAATAGCAAGCGTAATCCCTCTATATTAATAGCTACATTTTTAGCTTATTATCTCTCCTATTCCTTTAGGCTAATTGCTTAATGAGAATAGGTAGAGAAGATGTTATTAAAATGTGCCTTTCCTTTTATATAGGTTAGAGAAGTAATACTACCTTCTATATCAAGAAGAAACGCTAATCTAGCTAGCTTATATTAAGGGTTGCAGATGAAGGCAATAAGAGAGTTATATATTACTATTAATTTTTTAAAGTAATTTAAAAGTACTTTATAAGCTTCTTTAGTAGCAATTTAGAGGAAGGGTTACTTATCTTATACTGCCTATATATTTAGCTAGCGCATTAAATAAAGGTAATTAGGAATAGTATTATATAATATAGGATACTTCTCTACTTAAGATTAAACTATAGATTGCTAGAAAACACTAAAGAAATAAGATATCTCTTTTAAAAGTGTCTAATCTTCATCTATTAGTATCAGATTAAGCTTTATACTATTATCCTACTCCTATACTACAAGTATAGCTTTAATTGCTTACTCTATACAAAGTGCTATAGTGAGTATTATATCTATTAAATTCTATTATATAAGCATATTATAGGGAAGCTTAATAAATTTAATCTATAGTATATTATATATACTTTTAAGCTACTATTAAAGGAGCTTTCAAAGCTTAAAAATAATAGAAAGGCTTTAAATCTTATAGAAGGCAGAGCGCTTAGTTACTAGAAGTAGGATTGCTTAATTGTTTTTATAGTAGTAATAAGATCTATTCTTATTTAGCTCTAATTTAATTGCTTTAAGAGCACTTTAGATAGCGATATTATAAATATGTATATAGTAGCATATATCACCTTCTTTATAGTTAAATTTGTAGTAGAATAGGCGTTGCTTATGCTTACTAAGATCTTCAAATTAGCTTATAACATAAGCCTTAAATAGCTTAAGTATCAAATCGTTAAGACTAGTATTATTACAAGTAATAGAGATAATAGTATAGGTGATACCTAATCAATTAGTAACCTCTAGGAGCTTCTTATAAAGATAGATACTATTATGCATAGGTTTTATAAGTTTAATGATATCTAATAAAATTGCCTTATTCTCGCCTATAGTTATTTGCTAATATGCTATTATAATAGAGTAATCTAGCTTATTATTCCTAGTCTAAGTATTAGTTATTAATATAATACGTCCTCCTGATTTAATATGATCTTATAGCTTTATATAGACCTGCTTCTTCCTAATCTTATAGTAGTCTTTAAGGTTCTTTATTAATGTTTTACAACTAATTTAGCATATTGCTAGAAAAAGGAAGAAGAGTAAGGCTTTCATTTCTAGCTAGTTAATAAGAGAGAAGGAGAGATTATTTTTAGTAATAAAATTAAGGAAGAGAAGTTGAAATTGCTAATTTTAACTTTAATCTTAATCAGGTTTATTAAATATTATCTTTTTAGGTAGACTACTAGTAGCTTACTATTACTCTACTTATTAATCTACCTCTTCTTGTGATAATGCGATCTCTAAATAGTCCTTTTTATAATAAATCTTATAATTATTTATACTATAAAGTAAGCGTTTAATAGTTTTAGAAGGATAGTAGTAGTTTAGCTAGGAGTATTAAATGCATATTATCTTAGGCTAATTGTTAATAACCTCGCAATTATATAAAGGGTATAATCTAGTAAATAAGAAAGAGTTTATAGGCTTAAGAGGTCTAGCTCTACATTAAGCATGCTATTAATAAGGTAGTAATATAGGCTTAATAATTATAGTAGTTATAGCCCTGCCTCTCTTTAAGGGTGAGATAAAATAGGGCAAAGGAAGGTTTCTCCTAACTAGGAGCATAAATTTAATTACTAATTAAAAGGCTATAATAAAGTAGTAAAGTAGTAAAGAGGTAATATAGTAGATGATTTAATTAAATGTTATATAAGTTAGAATAGCCTTAACTTAATCTAAGATTTTATAAATAACTAAGGTAAAGCTAGTATTTAATTAGCTTTTAGCATGCATTAACTATTATTCTAGTCATATGTCTAGGTATCTAAGTATTACCTAGGTACCTAGGAATAGCTAGGTATCTGCCCCTTTAGTTTAGTATAGGTGGGGTAACTACCTGCTGAAGCTCTAGATACGCCCGGGTGACCTAGGTCCCAAGTCTGCATTCAACGACACCTCCTAAGAAGCGCATCTCCTGCCCCACGTTGCCTTCTCCAAACTTTCAGAGGCTCATCTTTTACGCAAGACTCAGTTGCTGTATTTATGATCGATCGTTGACCTATTATTATCATGTCTCTATCACTATTCATTGCCGCTTTGTGCTTGAGCCTATTGGCCAGAGCCTCTCCAACTACGTCAGATCCAAATCATGCTCGTGCTGATCAACCAGTCAGCCCCAAAGTATTCGTAATCTCTATGGTAAACATTCTCCTCCGTTTTTGTCTATGTCTGAGTTGACCTCTAAACTAGTTCTTACCTGAGGCTGAAATCTGGTACGGGGTTCCAGAACTTGATATTCTAGCCCAAAACATTACCGTGCCTGGAATTTCTCCTATATATCCCCAGGTCTATTGTACGGCAAACTATGAAGTCTGCCAAGTCACAACAGGCGAAGCCGGTACGATAATCCTTCAATATTCCGATTGAACGTAATAGATCCTAGCTGACTGTCTAAGAAATCAATGCTGCAAGCACAATTAGCGCTTTATCCCTATCCTCGCTATTCGACTTGAGAAAAACCTACTTTCTTATTGCTGGTATTGCTGGTATCAACCCCAAGGTAGGGACAATCGGTGTAAGTACTAGGACATTCTTCTATGCGTCTTCTTTCGCACTAACAGCACTCAAGTCCGTAACATTCGCCCGGTTCGCTGTATCAGTGGCACTACAATACGAATTCGATGCTCGGGAAAAGCCGCAAGACTGGAAGACTGGCTACGTTCCTCTAGGGACTTCTTCGCCAAACGATTACCCTAGCACACTATACGGTACAGAAGTGTTTGAAGTCAATGATGCACTTCGGCAACTGGCGATTTCTTTTGCCCAGAATGCAACTCTGAACGACACCGCCAAAGCGCAAAGTTACAGGGCTTTGTACGCTTCAACCCCAGCATACACGCTTGGAAGCAAGCCGCCCAGCATCGTGGCTTGTGACACTGCGACTTCAGATGTGTACTACAGTGGAGCTTTGCTCGGCGAGGCTTTCGAAAATACAATCTCGTTGTTTACCAACGGCAGCGGCATCTACGTAGGTCACCCAAGACTCTAATTCGTCTTCTATTCAAATATAGTCCAGGACTGAAGTTTATTCTACATCAATGCCATGTTACTTTTGATGTTGATACGCACGTTCGAAACACTTTGGAAGAACATAGCTAACCCTCTTTTTACCAGTGCAGCACCCAGCAAGAAGATAACGCGACACTCGAAGCGCTGTTGCGGGCCGCCAACATCAAACTCGTTGATTTCTCTCGTATCATTATCATGCGTACGGCATCAAACTTTGACCGTCCGCATGCTAACCAGACGGCGCTGAATAATCTTCGGGTTGTTTCTGGTCAGGGATTCTTGCCTTCCATTGAGAACATATACTTCGCCGGGATCAAGGTTGTCGAGGGTGTTTTGGATGGATGGGATAGCAAATTCGCAGCGGGGATCAAGCCTACTAATTATGTGGGAGATATATTTGGTACACTGGGTGGTCAACCGGATTTTGGGCCCGTGATTGTCCAGGTAGACACTCCGGCCTCTTTCGGGAGAAAGAATACGACTTCGTGAAACGGACCAACGCTACGTAGATCAGACCGGATCAGAAATAGGAATAATCAACTGAAATAATGATCAACAAACTTGCACATAATCCATATATCAATGACCTTTTACGTAACTCCTATGCAGAATTCGGTCCTTAACTCCTATATTGTCTCACGGCCTTCCCTTTAAAACGCCCACCAATTATGCACCCTTGAACTCGATATTTTTCTTCCTGCTAGATTTCAAAGGCGTCACTTCTACTTTAGTGTTAAATCAAAGTGGAAGGGCGAAGGCTCTACGTGGATGAGATAAGTGGCCGAATAATGTACCAACACTTAGGGACATTATTCGGCCACTTTTTTCATCCACGGAGAGAAGGGCCCTAAAGTATCGCTTATCGACTCATCACGTGAAGTCCCCCCTATTTTCCAAAACCCTGTCCTGTCACGACCGTGATATAAAAAATCATTCTTATACCAGGAATATGCACCAACTAGCAAGATGCGCATTTAAAGCAGTAAATACTAAGTTCCACCGATAACTTTCAAGGGTCAGGTCTCAATCTTGACTTAGAAGTTGTGAATAGTCCTCTTTGTTGCACAGTCGCATTTCCAGAGAAAATGCTAGTCCCTAGAGGATAAGGTTTCGTTGCATTCCATTGCTTCAAGATAAGATAAGGATAAGGCAAAGCATTCAAGTAGAGCTGGTGTCTAATCTCATATGAATGTTAGGACCCCACATTTGCAATTTTCTAGTAATAGAGAATGAGGCAGCGGATTCACTGGATATGAAGGTTTATATATTTGCTCCACTTTATGCTATTCTTGTTAATAAATAGGATTCGTGTGTGGAGACCTATTCTCGGTGGATAGCGCTGAGTGAACAGGAAAATGGTCTTGGGAGAGGTGGTAAATACTCGAAGTACTTTAGGGAACGTGAGCAGAGCGCAATGCTTTTTGCAGTACTCGAATTGACATCTATGACTCGATCTAAAAGTCAGGCCTTCACGCTCCAATTGATAAAACAGAGGCTTAGAGCGATCTGCGTGAGGTGCAATTTCATATATATATTCTATGATATAATATTGAATTGAGGTGTCTGATAGGGAATGAGGCAGGGTATGAATGAATGAATGAGTGAGAATCTATTCACAGTTTCAAACACGAAGCAATTTCACCAGATCGACAGATCAGCAATCTTGATGTCACACCAACTTGAGGTATAAAGTATAGCTCTTCTACTCAGTCTCACCGAACAACAAAGACACCAGAAAAACTTCAAAGCACAACAAACCGTCAACAACAAACTCGTAATCATGCAACTCCTCAACCTCCTTCTGGCAACCATTGCTGGAACTGTCACTCTGGTTTCCGCCGAGCCAATTCCAGCCGGTTTCAATGCCCTCGCGCAACTCCAAGCCCGAGGCGTCCAGATCGATGCTAGCCAAGCAGTCGAGAACAAATGCTGCGTGCCAGGCTGCACAACCTGCGGCGAGTCCTGTGGTGCAACGCTATCTTGCGACATCGTAAGTAGAATCCCCTTCTCCTCTCCCCTGAAGCCACTTTACACAGCCTGACGCTTTCAGCCATTCTTCTCCTGCTGCCCGCTCGCACATACCGGAAAGAGAAACGAGGATGGTACCGACCATTTCGTCAACATGAACGGCGAGTCTGTCACGGTCGTTGATGCGGAGACCTTCAAGGCCATGGCCCCAGTTGCTGCCCGCGCTTCTCGTACAGCTAGAGGCGAATCGACCGCTGTTGAGGTGGAAGCCCCTTCTGCGAGCCTCTGCTGCAAGTCTAACTGCCAAGACTGTCACGGTCCTTGTGGGCCTGGAAAATCCTGTGCTGGAGTAAGTAGCTACACCCCGCCTCTAGAGTTCCGCATGCTGACTAATTCGATTTAGGAATTTGACACTTGTTGCTACGCACCTGGAGCTATTTTCAAGAAGGAAGCCGAGCCTGTCACTGTCCCAGTTGCTGTCCGCGATGCACCGACTTCTGTAACAGCTAGAACCGACGCGACCGCTGTTGAGGAGGAAGCCCCATCTGCGAGCCTCTGCTGCAAGTCTAACTGCCAAGACTGCCACGGTCCTTGCGGACCTGGCAAATCCTGTGCTGGCGTAAGTAGCTGCACCCCATCCTCTGTTCCGCATACTGACTGTTCGATTTAGGAATACGACACGTGTTGCTACGCACCTGGAGCTATTTTCAAGAAGTCAAGCGAGTCCTTCACGGCAATCGGATATGTCCCAGTTGCTACGCGCGACGAACTGGCTTCTCTCCCAGCTAGAGCCGACTCAGCCGCTGCTGAGGTGGAAAAGCCGCTTGCGACTATGTGCTGCACTGGTGACTGCAAAGAATGTTCTTATCCTTGCGGGAACAATAATGTCTGTGGTCTTGTAAGTAGATGTACAACCAGCCGCGTTTTCGTGTTCGAGAGACTGACGGTGATGTAGGCATATGACACTTGTTGCTACCTACCTGGGAATATTTTCAAGGAGTAAGGAGAGTTTGTGGACATGATCAGCTAGCTGAGTGAGGGAGATTGGTGGTGGAGTTTTGGGTTGTTTGGGGAGGCATTGGGCGCTGATTGTTGGGCGTTCAGAGTGAAAAAACGGTGTTGGGCATTCCTTGAGATCGAGTTCTCATTACTCAGCGTATTGGAACATTGATTTCGAGGTGAATTGCAGCGAGATTTTCGGAGGGGTCATGGAATCTCGATCCAAGCAATAAGAAATGACTTCTCTTGACAGTTCTGAGCTCTCACTTCGCAACATCGAAATTGTGATAAAATTGCCCCAACTAAGAAACAGACATCCACTACTCTCTGACTGATTCGAAACTGCTAGGATTCCTACAGCCACGACTTCGTTAGAACTCTCCCACCCCCTTCCCGAAGTGGTCACCCTTGGCCACCTTCAACCATGGCACCGAGTTCGCGTCGTCTGTATCCGATCCAACACTATTACCCCACCAATTCAACTTGACATTATTATAACTGAGGCAGAAGAAGATGATAATAGTTGCTAGCGCGGTACCAGTGTCCATCGCAGCTTGGAGCAGATCTTGCTATAATTAGCAATAAACGGAAACGACGCAGGTTGAAAGGGACTCACAATTATACCGCTTCCACCATGCGAAAGCGCGCCTGCGGATGAGGTGGTTGAACAGGAAGCCAAAGATGAACCACAGCGAATATTGAGCTGCATCTTGTTAGCATTGGGCAGGCTAGTAGGACGAAGAAGCATACTGGTGTTGGCAGGCGGGATGTTGCCTGCGGCGTTGAAGAAGATCGGCACGTTGATGTACCGCACCCAGCTTTTTGGATACCTGCGATAAACTAGCCAGACGAGAAGAGTCACCACCGGCTATAGATTCCGAGTCAGCGACCGTCAACTAATTTAGACCAGGAAGGATACGACGAACCCCGATGATGAAAAAATACATGATTCCGCTGTACACCTGTCCGGACTGGAACATCCTTTGGGGACCAACCGAGCCCCAGATGATAGAGGTACTGTAGTATACTTTGGCGTTGTTGCAAGTGAAGCGTTGGGTGTTCTTAGGGGAACATAGGTTGGGGATATGACCCATCATCCATCGGAGTACTGTGTATACAATTCAATCGCAGTCCACCTTTTTCTCATAGGGAGATGTGCTTACCACCGACTTGTGTCATAGTTGCGAGTACCGTAGAGTATATCTGGCCGACAAAGAGAACACGAGGGGGGATTTTCTAAGCGGTTCAGGGTCAGTGATCGTTTCAGTATGCACACAAAAGGAGCTTGACGCACCATATACTGCCCTAGCTTCAAGTCTTGGGCAAAATCCATGCCATGCTTTACGGAATTATACCCATAGCACTTGACCATCATGTTGGCAATTGGATTTCCGGGCCATGCATACCCTGCGATGAGCTCCGTGATGATATTAAGGAAGCTACAATCCAACTCATTAGTAGGCGGACAAGCGTAACCAAGGTTCAAGATTTTGTACTGACATTCTTTGGTTCGTTGTTCCCTCCAGAATCCCTTCTGGAATTATCAACAACACACACATACCAAAACACACAACGATAAACCCCCAAACTGGCAAGCCAGAGTCCCAGTTTCGAATCGTCACAATTCCGAGGGCTAGCACCACTAGCGTCAGAATTAGATACCACCAGTCCGGAACTTCTTTATATTTGTTCATCAGTCTCTTGTGTATGTCTTCTCCGCCGTTACGAGAGTTCTTGAACCTGGCCCATATCTCAGAGCCGTTGTAAAGATAGGTGTGGACAACCATAGCGGTCACCGCAGCGAACGAGAGGGCGTACGAAATCGAATAGGACATAGAGATATACATGGGGGAGTACTCTTCGTATTTGTCCACGAGGAAGTTGAGGTTCGAATCGACAACACGCGTGATGTTGTACGATTTGCCCGTATTGTCAAATGTGCTCGAGGACAGGAGCGGAAGGCTACTCGCAAGATCAGTTTTGCGAATCTTCGGGGAGCATAAAAGTATTCCAGTATCTCAAAGTGGTGGGTACATGGGTCACTCACTATGCGCTATTCCACACATTGGTATAGTATAGAATTGGGGACAGGAAGATGAAAAAGAACACCACGACGGCGAAAGCGTTACAGGAAATGTAAAACGGTGTCGTGAGAGGAGAAGGGTTTGCATAAGTAATCTGGGTCCAGTCGATGCTTATAGGAAGTAGTCCTAAACCTGAGTTCATCTGTGCTCACATCAGCTTTCCCATCACGCTTGATTCAAAGATTGCAACTTACACCAAATATCGTGTTGACCTTCTGGTTGTGTGGGAAGATCCACGTGAGGAATGCAAACGTGCCTAGACTTGTCCAGATATAATCTGGGAACCAAAAGAGCACGAACGCAAATGCGGTAACATACGCAAAGAAACGGTACCGGGTAATCGTCCAGCCGTTGGCAGAGGAGTTGTCCTGATTGGGCTCGTGAAGAGCCCGGAAAAGGACTGTGGAGGAGAGAGAGGTGGGCCAGATGAGAGCTGCGGGGTAAACCAACCACCTGCGTGCCAGGCCAGCAATGCCAAACCTAGATGACGCCGTTAGAAGAACTTTTCATAGAGCGGCATCTTGACAGGTCGCCAAGCACCAGCTGAAAGAGGGGCAATGTAGCACGACTCACCCGAGCATCTGCGTAGTCAAGAGATAGAGAAAAGAGAAGCCAGCCCCGTAGTCTCGATCCCAGTACTCAGGGCTGATGATGGCGACCAACGATCCATTGGCATAGGCAGCGCTGGCACTGACATTGACGCACTGCCGGGTCATAAAGTCAGAACTATCAAGGTTGGCGCGCTGGGAGGGTGGGCGCAACTCACAATCACAATTAGGGCATGCTCCTTGATGGAAAATTGTCCAGGATTAACGTCAAAGGTGAACATGCCCAAAGGGACTCTCCATCGGGGGAGCTTCTCCCAGGCCCGCCCGATGGGGAAAACGAGAAGTTGGGCTACAACATAGCCAATCGCGAGGGAAGGCTGAGATATGTCAGAACATAACTCAATATTCTCAAAGAGCAAAGCATACATAGCGAAGTCCGAAAAACTCGTTGATGCCAGAGAATAGCATGACAAAGACAGTGGTGAGAATCCAAGCTCGGACAGCTGAGGCATCATCAGTCAACACTGAAAAACTTCCGAGGGGCTCTGAGATACGCACTATTGCAAGGGATGCTTGGGTCGTCCGTGTTGGATACACAAGCTGCTACCTCGGGGACTAATAACACATATCAGCCTCATTGGCAGCTGGATCGGGACACCCTACGAGGGCACTCACATGGCGATTGGTCCCCATCAACGTTCCAATGGAAGGCCTCATTTGGTACTAATTCCGTCTTTTCTGCCCTTTGTATAGGTACTTTACTATCGTTTTCATCAATCCCTCTTTCCAAGGAAGAATTCGACCCAGTATCCAATGCCTCTGTTATGGGAGTGATTTTCTCCTTGGATTCAGCGGTCGCGCTCGGTGCTGTACCTCGATAGGTTACATCATTGAGCTCATAAATCTCGGAGGCCATGACGGCGTGCTATGGGCGATAGCCACGAACGAAGATAGCAAGCTACAATAAGATTAACAGGACGTGAGACGAATATGATAGTGATTTGCGGCGAACATAACGACTTTATCCTCAAAAGACGATATCAGAAGGATCGATGTCTAGGACCTAGAATAAACCCCTGCGCGTCATTGTAACCGGTCCCACAACTAATGGCGATATATTACACCATATGTCATAAAGACGGCGCATCCGTGGTCCTGTTGCTAGCTGGCGGTCCGGTCCATGAAGGATTCTGACCTGTGCATCTCTAAATTTGGCTTCTCAAAACGAGAGGCATTATTCGTATATCGGCACTAACCTCCAAGAAAATCCGCAAAAACCCCCAAATCCGCAGTAATGCAGCTTCCGACTTCTGCACGCGTCCTCCAGGATCGAGATAGACATAACTTTAGCGACGGGAGGCCCGAAGGATGTTGCTGCTTGACCAATGCGCATACGTGCAGGCATTGTCAAGTGGATCGCTCATCAATTCGTGATAACGATCAGAAATCGCGAAATCCGCAAAGGTCCGACCGCGGACTTTCATTTTGAAAGATAATGTGATATCTGGGGTAGTTCTTCTCTTGGGCAACTAACTACCGGTAGGCGTAAAGCTGGTGCTGTCTTGAAGTCTGGAAATCAATCACAGCTCTTTGAAAGCAACAATAGAAGCGTGCCGGATGGAATTTCAATCCGCGAGCTCTGATGAAGAACGCCCCGCTCACATCTCTTCGAATAATTCAAGTTTGGCACTGATAAATCATCGTACAACTTGACACATTGAGCTTGCTTGCACATGAGATTTCTCAACCACCAAGTTGAATGAATACATGAAACAACGGAATATCAAGTACAGGTGGATATAGGTAGCTATAGCGAGGATGCAGAAGGTTACAAGTTACCAAGCAGCTAATTGAGATATGAATGGACGGATGTTCGAAGCTGGCTTTTGAAAACAGCAGCATTCGCGCTCAGTTAGCTACCTGTCCTGCCCAAACAATCATCACTCGTCAGGTCACGAATTTCACGTAAAATCACAGGCTGGAATCATTAAATGGTGTCTTGCGGCCTGTGGCCAATGTATTCATCTCGTATGCAGATGTATATGTTCTTGCAATCCATCCTTCCAGACGCCCATGCAGTCCAGACCAGGAGCCTACCAATCCCCAACGCCGAAAATCAAATAATGTATCATGAAGAGGACCTGCCGTGTCCGCCCAAAGACCCAACCTGCGAGTGAAATCCCGAGCATACGAGTTCCAGAGAAGCCCCGCCCGTAAACAGGCTGCTAGACCGTCTTCAAAAGACTATCAAAAGGTTTGCAGAGGAATTTATGTCGAGACCAAATTGGGGACCAGTCGATGTCGAAATATGAATGCCGAGAAGATGGAAAACGTGTTGATGAGCGAAACCCTGCCGTAAACAGCATGCCAGACCGTCTGCAATAGACTATCAAAAGTAACATATGCCCATCGAAATCCATCCATGTCGTAAAACCAGTGTCGAAGATTGAGGTATCGAAAGGTGGGAGCGAACGGAGGTGGTGTATGTAAGGTAAAGGAGAATCTAACCACCGAAACCGTAGAGGGTACGGCCTTGGCGCTTGAGGGCGTAGACAACATCGAGGGAGGTGACGGTCTTTCGCTTGGCGTGCTCGGTGTAGGTGACGGCGTCACGGATGACACCTTCGAGGAAGGTCTTGAGAACACCGCGGGTTTCTTCGTAGATCACTGCAGGCGCGTTAGTATTCATCGGCGCAAAGGCGACGCGATCAACTTACTGGCTGAGATACGCTTGACACCACCACGACGCGCGAGACGACGGATCGCAGGCTTTGTGATACCCTGGATGTTGTCACGAAGAATCTTGCGGTGACGCTTGGCTCCACCCTTGCCGAGACCCTTTCCGCCCTTTCCACCTGTGAGGACGCGTTAGCATACGTGTATATTATTATTGAAAGCGAAGATGAGGTTGGAGGAAGGTTGTTGACGTTAATGTCGAACGTGATTGGTCGGGCTGAGCAAGCGCGATGTTGAGGCCATCACCACATTTCCCGACCGTGGAAATAGGTGGCGACGACGACCACAATGCGAAGAACGCGACAAATACAAGACAAGGCGATGAATACTTACGTCCAGTCATGTTGATGATATGTGAAGAGTTGTAAGAGGTGTTTGAGTGATGAAATCCCGAGTTGATTGATGGAAATAGATGAGGTTGTTGATGTGGCTGTTCGTGACTATGATGGAAGAGGATGCAAAGAACGGGGGGAGCGAAGTCTTATAAGGTGCATGCCCCGCCTCACAATCACTTGGACATAAAATGGCGCTAGTACGTTTTGAGTGGCCGCAAGTTTCCATTTTCCAAAGCGCTGACTTTCGGGACGCCCATCTGGCTCAAAACCTAACCGAGAATTGAGTCGTTTGATTGGTTGACCTGGAAGGAAAGAGAACGTTGTTTTGTCACGGCAGGGGTTGAGTGATTGCAGCCTAAGGCATCCGCGACTGCAACAACATTGAAACGCGACTTTCCGATAAATCTCGCTCACACCCCTCCAAAAGACGGCTTTTGAACGTGATGGCATTCTTCATGCAGTAAGATAGCATGGTGTTTGTGATCCTTCTTGCAATGAGGCAGCTACCCGATTCTATCATCCCATCTACGCACCCACGATTGACCACAATGTGTCGTCGCAGCAGACGCGACTTCCACTACTCTTTACGCGTACAACTACACCCTCCCTAGAGGAAGCCTCTCGATGTATTCCCATTGTGTTCCGATTTATAGGTAGCTTTTAAAACTACATTGAGCGTATTCCGGTGTTTTCTGGATGCCGCTCCCACATTCATCAACTCTCCAGCCTGTGCTGGCTCCCAATTGAAGTGATCGCCCTGAATACGATGCCTTGTCACACCTTGGAGTATGCAATGAAGAACTCATACTGAAATATCAATAACTCAGCCGCAAGCACGTACTCAATTGAATAACCGTTTATCTTTGGTGTTGCAGTTCGTATCCGTTTTCTCAGCCACCAGATGCCAAGTCCGGTGCATGATGAATCCATGTCTTGCAATTCGTCCACTGCTATGTGTATTATCGTTGCGTATCCGTACTTTCCTCAAGCCACAACGACTGGCACTGCATATCAATTGCGCTCCTTTCTGCTTTCACCCTCGTGATTTCTTTTGTCTTTAAGAATCAATAGAAAGTTCGTATGGCTAAAATTTGATTAATCGTTTCCTCTAAACGCTCTCTCTTCTGTCTAGCATAGCAATACTCGTATAAGTACTTTCTCACCTTCATTTTAACCATTTGTTCCCAACGCTTTCAATCAGATGTCTTCAGCTACGCAGATACCCAGCTCAGTACGGTCTCCAGTGTCCTATCTCCAGACCTATTCATTCTCGATGCCGCCAACCCCGCCAACTCCCTCAAGCAACCCCTCTAGCAACTCATCACTACCTCTTGGAACAATTGCTGGAATCGTCGTCGGCGCAATTATCATCATAATAGTTGCTGCTACAGCTCTCGGATGCTTGATTTGGCGGATCCGAGCCAAACCAGTCTACCATATTGCAGGGCAAGATTGTATTATTGAAGTGAGGGAAGAGGCACCGGGTGGGCATCGCTGCATCGCTGGTGATGCTGACTAGGACTTCGGCTTGCCTCGAGGACGGCAATGCCACTTATGGTCGTGGAATTCTTTCCAGTTCTTTGGTGGGTGCCTAGCACTGAGCGTCGTATCGTCCATGTAGCAATGTCTTACCAGAGTGGGTGATTTCTCGTCACCAGCGGTGGTTGGAGGGTTACGATCAACCGTTGTCCAGGCCAGATTGCTGACTCTGGAGGAAGGCGATAACGCAGACATGCTACTTCACTGTACGCTGGTTTTTGTCACTGCATATTTGCCGAGTCCGCTTCACCAATCGCTGCTGGATTTTATGGCTCGAAGCATTGCATATTTTATCGGGCATCAGTCACTAGTCTTTGAAACTATCTACAAATCCACATGGGACGACCTCGAAATCTTCCAGAATTTTCACCCTATACTCCCATCCGCACAGACTACATTCTTCATGCGCTTCCTCGTCTGTTTTCTATTACCTACTGCGCGAGTAACTCGACGTCTAGGAAAGTCGCCGTATCTTTAGGGGTGCTAGGTTGGAGAGCTCGTGCGGATCCTGGGTGCCTTGTGAGGGAGTTCTTGGGGTGGGGGCGGGGGTGGGATAGTAACAGGAGGTGGAGGAAGGAAACACGTCACGTACCTCAGCATCCCCCGACCCATTCCCTTCTCCGGCGGAAAGGCATCAATCAGACCGTTAGGTACCTCAGCTGCTCTGGCATTAACGGCAGCACAAACGATGGCGGGATCTGCACGCACATCCTGTTCATCTCTCCTCTGGCAGAAGAGGTACATGATCTTCAGGATCTCGGAGGCTGAGGTGGTTGAAGCAGGTAGCGAGGCCGAGGAGGAAGGATGTTTTGAGTGGGAGGGATGGGGATGTTTATTGTCCCTGCGGGTGGGGATGGCGGCGGCGTTCTGAGGGTAGATATATGGCCTCTTGTTAAGGGAAAACACATATAGGCTGGTTACTTGGTTCAAAATATCAAGAAATAATCCATAAGGGCAATCTCTGTATCGATATAATCTATCAGACCAGTGAGTGATTACCCTGGGCCTCGAAATATCCCCTGGTCAAAGTTTTGTTGGTTCCGATGTCCCAACCATAACTCAACTCTGCACTCCAATCCGGTGTACATTCACCTTTGGGAGCAAGAATACCTCGTAGGCGCGAGATGATATAGGGAGGAGTATGCTGAGGAGCGATGGTGCGATTAATCGGTAGCTCTGGTGTGCTTCATCCTCGTAGACTTGACACGGTTAGTAAATAGGCTTGTCAGATAAGACGAGCTTACATAGATAATACCAGAGCCAAAGCTTTGTGAGATATCATTCCTTCGTCTCCGAGAGTTCTTGCCCACGATACCGGAGCCTGACCCCATAAAGCGCCTTGGCTTGTAGGAGGCGTATATCGTCCCAACAAGATAGATGTACATGATTCGAGCCAAGGCACCACAAGACTCGAGCCATTCCGTGACGACTGTGGTCCAAGAGCATGGTGAAATTATGGTATGCGGTGAGAGTGAAGGAGGAGAAAATTTCAGCAGTTATGAAATTTGGGCAGAACAACATGAATCACCAGTGAATGGTAGACCAGATTGAACACGTGGAATTCTTACGCGTTATACTGCCCAAGGTCTTCATGACTTGAAGTTTTTTCCGCACAACGAAAATAAAAAGCAACACCACAACCAGATTTGACCACATCTACCTACAAAACATAGAACCTCGTACGACAAGATGGCACCATCCTCAAAGCGTCATGCAGTCGAGACCATCGAGGACTCACCCCCTCCTCGAGCCATCAAGAAAGCCCGCACCGCCATTAGGATCCCATCATCCCCAATACCATCAGGGTCTGCATCATCTCAAGACACCGTCGATGCCTTGCTCAAGGCAACATCCCATCCCGAGTTCGCCCTATGGCGAAAGACCATACACTTTATCAACGGCGGACCATGGCGCATGCTGCCGGAGCACGAGAAGGTGCATACCGATCGCACCAACATCTATCTGGAAGATTCTTCCGGCAATGCCACCATCATGAATACGAACATGACTGAATCCATGTGCGTAAACCTCAGTAGCATCATCTGCTGTCCAGTATTCCACCAAAACCTGGGTTTGCTCCAATACGCCATCCAATTGGCGCTGTATCATCGGCTTCGGAAAACTTCTCATCCTCGGCCTCTACCATTGCTTCCAAACATCAGAGGTGATGCAATCATTGTAGATATGAAGAGGGAGCATCTCCTGACTACCCAGGGATCAGAGGATGTTATGAAGAGCATCCTCAAAGACCATCTGGGAGCCGACGTGCCGGAGCATTTTGAATTTACCAAGTTCGTGAAAGACATTGTAGAGGACGTCCAACCTCGGGGTAAGTGCAAGGCACAGGAGGAAGACAGAGCAGGGATTACTCCCAACGACATTGCGTAAGTGCCTCTATACTCCCGTATGTCGATAGAACTAACGAGTATTTAGGGTTGTGCAAAAAGCATGGGACAAGTATGCAGTATTGCATGACGGACTATACATTATCAAGCATTACCTGCATGCCTTCAAGGACCTAAAAGTGAAGAGTCTGGGCCCTTTCGACATTCTGAAGGAGAAGAAGGCTTTTCTGTGTGCGATGCCCGGCAAGGAGTCCCTTCCCGACCAGAATGAGGAGAACCATTCCGATGAAGATAATCGTAACGACGAAGAGAACCATTCCGATTCAGATATCATCATGTCAAACCATCCTTC
The DNA here is from genome assembly GCA_007821535.1 of Lachnellula occidentalis. Classification (NCBI taxonomy): domain Eukaryota; kingdom Fungi; phylum Ascomycota; class Leotiomycetes; order Helotiales; family Lachnaceae; genus Lachnellula; species Lachnellula occidentalis. The sequence goes on from QGMI01000354.1 coordinate 31,806, forward strand.
ACCACGAGGTGCCAAGGTGGCCACCAGACAGCCCAACCCTCAAGCATCCATATCCACAACCATGCAACCTGCCAATTCAACCCGGCAGACCATCAAAGGGAAGAGACGTGCTCGCGCGATATTGGAGTCTTCACCATCAGACGACAAGGCACTACCAAGCCATCCTCCGATGGGTTCTCAGAAGCCACTATCCATGTTCGAACCATCTCGCTCGACTATCGGAAGAAATTCCCAGCATACAAACCAGTCCAGCAACCATAACCGACAGCCATCATTCTCAGCTGCTACACGAGCATCGTCAGCATTTCCCGATGCTGAAATTCCACTGGTCCCAGCATCGGTTTCGCGATCTGCCGCAATTTCCGTCGCAGAACCCCGACCCATACCATCTCGTTCAGCATCAATCGAGATACTGGGGAATTCCGGAAGCAGAGCATCATCCAGACCTTCGGCACCCAAGCCGAAACCCAAGCCCAAGCCAGCATTGGGTAACCATAATACGCTCAACCCATCCCACGTCGACGTGGACCATCTATGTCCTCAATCCAGGAGCCAGAACCAGATGATTACGCACCATTGGAATTCGATGAAGATTGGTGAATAGCTCGCAAAGCACGCCGGAAAGCATACCAACAGGGATGAGATATAGCACACTGGGAGAAGTCGGCTGGTGTACCATTATGGAAGAAGTAGACACGGAGCATTGCACCACATGTAAACCTTGATAATCATTCAAGTTCAGTAGCACATTATACTCTGATTGCTTTGTATCCATCCAATTCTCTGAACAACTTGAATCATTTCGTGATTTGTGAACCCATCCACTGGGATGCCACTGACAAACGAGCCAAATTCATGGAAGCAAGTGCTGAAAAAGAAAACCAAAATGTCAAACTATTTCAACGACATTTGCACTTGCAGGAGCAGGAACTCTGCAAACTGTTTATCTGATCTGATTTTATACTATGTGCTTGATTCTCAATCATATCCAAGCCCATTGGCTCCCTAGGTAGCATCATAAGCTCTGAGGCTAAATCTCCAAAACGCCCACCATCCATGCATGTACATTTAACAGAAAAGCCCCCCTATAAAATGCATTCATCATCGCTAAAGGCACTCATCTAAACCAAACTCATGAAAAAAAATCATTCATGCGTATATTAACTTCATTTCATTTCTTCCTCTCCTTCGCCCGTGTCTCATCGGCCTCCTTCAACTCATCCATGTACAGCCTCTCGGTCATGCTCTTCGGAGTGCCAGAGTAACTGCCGATCCCGCCGCTCTGCCGGAAGCTGTACATGTCGCCTTCGTCGACGCCGCTACGACCGTGTATGCTGCCAACAAAGCTGTTGACGCCGCCAAGTGACGCGGCTCGAGCGTGGACCTCGGGGTTTACTATCGGGATGCTGAAGGGATGGCCGTTGAATGTACCGGAGACGTCTTTTGATGTAGTATTCGGTATTCGTCCTGGCCTGACTATCGCACGTGCTGGTGACTGCGAGTACTGGCTGAGATTGGCAGGCTCGGCGACAGACTTTTCGTCCACTGGGGAAGGCGGAGATGAGATTTCTGATTCCTCTTGCTCGATTTTTGGCGGACTACGGTGATCGGTGTTTTCATCAAAATGAAAGAGTTCCTCATGATCCTCTTCGGTGAAACGCATAGCTCCACCTCCGTTGTTTATCGACTTGCCGAAGTTTTCTTTGCTGGTCCCAGGGAAATCAAAGGGTTTCAAAACTGATGGTAACTGGGTATTTTCCAGCTTTGTCGTATAGGTGGGGGATTGGGTGCTCTTCTGACCCTTCATCGACCTTAATGGTGGCATATCAAGCATATCATCATCATCATCATCAGAGGTCTCCGAATCATAGTTCTCGCGTTTGGCTCGGCCCTGGGAAGCACTTTGGGAGGTTTGCTGACTGGAATCTTCGCCCCGACCCGAATACTCCTCTAGACAGTAGCCATCACCCATCCTCAAACCTGACGAGCCATTGGCCCTCGGTAGACTTTCACTCGATGACTCTTCAGATATTCGACCAGGTATAGCGACTGATGCTGAGCCGTCGGGGGGTGCTGTAACGGTAGTCCACTGGGTACCATCGTCGGCTACGGGGTTTCTCGAGAGTGCTCTGAGGGCCTGCGAGGACGAGATTCTCTTCGGTGAAGGCTCGTCGACATCCTCAATTTGCTCTGAATCGGCCTCCTCATCTGAGTCATCGCTTGGTGATTGATAAGGCTCAGGTATATCCGTAGAGAGGATCAATTGGGAGGGAAGTGGGGAAGCTGTAGGCAGGACTTCTTCACCCTCAACCTCGAACCGGACGCGACGTGGGCTTGTAAGCTGTTTGTTTGACGATGTGGAGGCACGCCGAAGAGCACTTCGCCGAGTCCCATCGCTGCTCCAATCCGAGGCTACTGAGACTTCGTCCGTGTTTCTTCGTTTCGGTGCGGGAGGTCTTTGTAATTCGGGGGAGGCCGTCAATGATCGGGTATCGGTGCCTGTATTATTCTGCATATTGTCCATATCCATTCCCTTGCCTTTGTTTTGCGGTGGTATTTGAGAGTCGCTGCTCGATTTGCGCTCGCTCCAATTATGGGAACCGTCAAGGAGGGGCAGATAGCTTGGGGTAAATAGACCTTGAAGGGCCTTTTCCCGGTCGTGTGGACCTCCCGGACTCTCGTCGACCACTTCTTCTCGTGTTGACAAGCTCGGCTTTGTAGGTTGTGACGGCCTTTCGCCCTCAGCCCCAAACTCGTGGGTGCTGGTGCCTGCAGCACACGACTCCACAGCGCCCGCCGCGTCGAGATTCAGAGATTTATACTCCTTGATGGATCTGGCCAGGGCTTTTGAGACAGTCTCGGAGACATCCCTGGGCACGTCGCGCAAGAGGCCTTCAGCATGCTTTGTGAATTCGGAGGCCATGTCTCTGCGATAGATCCAGACCTTGTGATCGAGCTCGGCCAATTTGCTTTGCAGCTCCAAGACCAGCTTGCTCGCCTCATCCATTGTTTGGCGGGCGATCGGGTTGGTACGGTCGGTGTTGGGCAGGGCAGGGG
>QGMI01000355.1:0-34730 GCA_007821535.1 Lachnellula occidentalis
AGAGAGAGAGAGAGAGAGAGAGAGACAGAGAGAAAGGTCAATAAAAGAAATGGGCCTGGCAGCCTTTGTTTGTGGGGTGCAGGTGCATCATCCTCATCATCCACATTCCCTTATCTCTCCCGTACCTGAGACCTGATAGCGTGCCTAAACGGCTGCTAGAGGGTGCAAGCGGGTACCGGCTGGCCTATAACCAATTTCCATCGAGTAAACGGCTATCCAGAGCTAAGTCGGCCCAGTAGACGGTGAGGCTCTGATGTGGTGTTGAGTTGAGGCACCGAACATCCGAGATTCGTCGGCATGCCATGATATCGGCCGCTGTCTTTGGGACCGCCATATCCATACTGCTTCTATTGATACATCAGTGACTTGTATTCCTGCCTTGTATCATGATATACTGTACTGCTGTGCAACAACTCGTTGATTAATATAACTCGTGCAGTGTGAAGAGTGCTCTGTGTCAGCAAATGCCGCTCAGGCGAGTTCCGGATCTGTCGACGCTCTTACTTCGTTAGCTCCAGTGCCCCATTGTAAGTTCAACGTCAACGATTCTAGCGCGTCGCCTTTGACTCGATAATTACTCGATAGAAACCTCTTTCCGGTCATCGTTCGCATCCTCATACATGCGAGTCGCGTAGGTGGCTAGATATTGCTTTTGTTGCGAGGGAAGACTATGAGGGGAGATTTGTTGGATGAGGGGTGGGGTAAGGAGGGTGACTGGATTGGCACGTGATAATTCTTTGGATGCGCTCTTGTGTGAGGGGTTTTTGAAGGAGAGTCGTTTCGGTGTTTAGGTGTGCTAGGCTCTTGCATGCCATTGATTTGTAATTTCTAGCTCTGCGTTTCAGGATATTGGTTTTGTTCCTCACAGATAGATGCTCACGTGACCTTCAGAATTCACTAACATGGTCTGAAAGTGCAAGGTCATACTATATATATACTTTATTGATTGCCCAAGGAAGATACAGAAGACTAATCTCGTATGTATATCCAACATCACCCGTCTTCAGGAAATGTCCAATACAATACAAGGTCTACGCTTAATCAGTCATGACATCCCGTCCTTCCTATCCTACAACATCCTCCAACTTTACAATGTCGGCCAAGTACAAACACTAGGCTTGCAGCACACTCCAGTTCTCCCAATCTCCACATCTCCTTCCTCTCCAACAACCCAACTCATCCTCCTCCCGCCCTGTCCTCGCTACACGAGCCATATCAATCCAATATCCCGCGTCCTTGCCCATTTTTCCACATCCGGAGACGCAGGATCCGACAATAGGAGTTTGCCGTCGTAGCTTTGCTTGGGTTGTTGGTATTCGGGTTTGCAGGACGTTTTGGTTGAGTTATGATCATCAAAATTGGGCTGTTCCAGCTTTAAGGCCTCTAAAGGGTCGCTCAGTCGATCAGTAGGTGATGTCTGGAGTCGCTCTTCGGTATCTCGAGGTTTGGTGTTGCTCTCAAGACTCTTTTCGGCGAGTGGCTTTAGAATTCCCCGAACTGTCTCGAGCACTGTATTGAAGTAGACGCGCCCGTCATTATCCTGTTGACTTCCACCGCGTGCTATGTGCGATACCTCTTTTCGCAACGATATCACATCGCTTAAAAGATAAAAGATACTCCGGTGGACAACGAGATTCGGGGCCTTGGCTGCAACTGTCTGAGCATACTCCATAGTGGCCGAATGCAATAACATCAGATACTTCCTCAAGACATTTCGTCACCTATCATAGATCTGAGTCTCACCCGCCATTCCTTCAACTCTGCATCTTTTTTGTCAACTGCCTCTTTGAGCCTTACAACTTCTTCTTTGTAATGTGCATGCTCAGATCGAACAGTTTCCGAATGGCGGTGCTCAGCTGCAAGATTCTTCTGTGCCAGTTCAAGTTCTCGACTACTCAAGAGCATCTGGCCGTCTTGTATCCTCAACCTCTGCTCCAGATCTTTAATCTTATCCTCAAGATTTCCTTCCGATTTGCCATTCTGAGCCGCTTTTTCAAGCTCGCGTTGGATGACAGAAAGAGCTTTGTCGACTTCGGAAGAAACGGCAGAATACTTAGACTTCTTCCGGGGAGGAGAATAGGAATGTTTTGTCCGACGTGACTTCCCTCGACTCTGCATGTTATCTAGCGCATTGAATCTGGCAGATGTTGACGGTTCTCCGGAAGTGGGCCTTGCTGATCTTCCACTTTCGTTGCTGTCCTTGCTCGGTTCGGTATCTTCAATCGCAACTTTGCTTGCATTTGAGGGCGGGGTAAGATCCGATAGAAGTGTCTTTTCGATAGGCTGGGATACTTTTTGTACATTTGCGGTAGGGATCTGACCTAAATCTGGAGGTGAAATCGCTGTGAAATGGGTGGCGGGCGAAGGCACAGGGGGAACGTGGATTCCATAATCAACGCAATGAGGACAGAACCAAAATGTTGGTAGATTGTCCGGATCTGGTGACGGGGTCATACATTCAGCATGGTAGCAATTTTCGCAGGTTTGGCACCCGAATAATTCCATTGTACCTCCACAAACGAAGCAAAAGTCATCATGTTTGCCTATATATTCAGTCAGCACTGAATCAATCATGCATACATTTAGCCAAAGGCTATGTATACGCACCATCGAAGAAGTTTTCACCACCTCTCCACTGTGTTTCTTTCATATCTTTCTCGAACCGGAACATTTGCAATGAAACGTTACTGTGATTGTCGGTGAGTTCCCGAGTAAAGCCATTAGGTGCCCGGAGAAGATACTCAGTATTCGGCCCAGTATTTGTAAGGTCATTACAGATATTTGGGATCGTCTAAAGTAGATCAGTCATTCCATACATATTTTATCATCAAAGAAACATCCACCTACATTTCCTTCCATGATGCGGCTGGCGACAGGCAGAGTTTCCGGAATTAGCTTGAAAAATTCGTGGAACCAGCCACTTTTTAGCTGAAGCCTCAAAATTAACTAAGGCGGGCTGTCGTTCAGTACACGTTGTTTCCTTGTGTGATGTATGCAAAAGGTGGATGTTTTCAATTGTATGCTAGTGGTGATGGTAGATATCGTCGGTAAGAAGGGATGAGATGTCATCGCCCAACTAGGAAAGTGGGGAGATCTGCAAAATCCTCCCTAATCCTCTCTAGATCAATATGCTTACATGAGAAATAAATGCAAAAGGCTTACCTAATCCTGAGCCGTTTCAACTCCTACCCCTTTCTTTTTCTCTAGGTATTCATGCTGTTCTCATGTTGAAACGATGGAGAAGTGACAATTCTTGATACTTTGTACAAACCGCGCTTTCTACGTAAAATTCAACATGTTTCGAAAGCCTATGCTCCCCCCACTTTTGCCCTCAGTAAGATTTAACCTCTGCTTCCCCTTGAGCTTTTTGCTGCAGCTCAGCAAGATACATTCTTGTGCCCGAACAAGGCAGAAAGCCTTCTCCAGATGGCCGCTGTATAACCACTCATTCAAGGGGCGCATTACTCCTGAAGATATACAATATTCTCGCGCAGCTTGATTCCTCAAAGCGCTCTCGCCTTCCTTTCCATGCTGTCGAAGCTTACCGGAAACCCACTGATGGGAATTGGTACTTGTGCTGCAAGAGACTTCATTAAAGGGGATGAGCGTCGAAGTGTAACGGCAAGAACCTGTTGGGCCCCATGGCTTTCAATGGTGCTGATAGTGTAAGGAATGCGAAGCCATTCTTTCTGGTTCCTGACCTTCAACCGGAGTTGGTCAGGCAAAGGTACTTTTGTCCAGTAACCTAATTCCCTCGGGTCCTGATCATTTCTGATCTCTTTATACCAGAAGCTATCAATAAGGTCGACCAGCATTCTGAGCGGGGGGGAATCCCTTGCTAGTCGACATCGGATAGATCCTGGGAGATAAGCTCGGTCTCTTGACGGGATTGCGGAGGGAGAACTTTTGGTTGGTTCGAAGAAGAGCAGACTTGCGGTCAGGATGTTTGCGAGTGCATTTATCTCGGATGCAAAGACGGGGTCTTTGACTTGCGCTGCAATGTCCCTGTCTATATCTTTCATACGCTTGTAGTGATCCAACGCAACGTAGTTTCCTTCGATGATGGCATTCAGTCTGTGTACCTTTCCCTGCAGATACCTATCTTCCTTATGTAGTGCTTGGAATTCCAGCCACTTACGTTGGCAATCAAGATTGTTGTGGAAGGATGTAACCACGGCTTCAAAGCCTCCAATCTTGAGCATTGAAGGAATCTTGATCTCTCGTTCCTGTCTTCCGGTTCCCACACTCAGCAGTATATCTAATGGGGGCTTCCTCCCAGAAGGTGTCTGCCATACCCTCGCGATTTCTTCCAGAGTATACTGGACTGGAAAATTGGCGTGAAGGGCACCGTCGTAGTAGTTTTTCTTGGTTTCAGTCTTTTCGAACTTTTCGAAATAGAAGGGAGCAGCTGCAGTAGCCAACCCTGCCTCCCAGATCTTCATCTCGTTACTGTTTTCATCTTCGCGTTCGAAATCCAGATCATCGTTGGCTGTTGGCCTGTTATAATTCGCTATCAGACACCTGTCAGCGCCGTTGTCTTTCGCTGAAGTAACAGCTACTCTGGCTCCTCGGTTCCTCGCCGAAAACAGATTGTTGTCTGGCCCAAAGATACGTTGGAGCCCCTCTTTCAAAGGTTTTGTCGCATATTTGCTTTGCCAAATGCGCAATGCCATAAAAGCCTTAGACGTTAGTTTGAAAGGGTCTAATGCCGCGACCAAGGCCCCTCCTTTCCCTGTTCTAAAAGTTGTGGTTGCTAAGTCGAGGAATTCGCCCTTCAGAGCCCTGATCGAGCGATCTTTTTGGCTTGATTCATCATTCGGAAGAATCGCAAGTCCTAGTGCAATGATACCACCGGTGCTCGTACCAACGATAATATCGAAGCATTCTTGGAGGGGAAGGTCTAGGTCAATTGCAGCGTCGAGATGTTCAAGCAAAGCAAGCTCGACAATGCCTCGAATGCCTCCGCCATCCAATGTAAGAGCCCTTACACCGGCGCACGTGGGATGTAAGCGGAAAAGCCGTCCGCTATCTTGCCAGGATGTTCGACACAGAATACAGCTATCAACAACCCAGCCGTACTCATAGTAAGCGCTGGGTTTCCCTAGTTCTTGAACGCATTTGACGCACAAGCAATGCCCGCATGAAAGCATGTGGTCAGGAACTGCCTGAAGACATGTCAAACATGTTTTGTTGCTAAAAATATCCTTCCAGTGTTGTTTGTATTCCAGTAAAACGTTTTCTCGTACTCGTCGTACCTCGTCAGGTTTTGGTGTGATAAACCCGCCTTGTGAATTCGTACAGAGTTCACCGTACTGGTGAACAAAGAACTGGCGAATCTCCAGAAGCATATGATACCCAAGTTTATGTGTTTCTTCAAAGCCACCTGGAGCTCTGTTCCCAATTTCATCACAATGTTCGTGGTCGTGTGCTGTTCTTCTCTTGATGCACGAGCCGCCACCTGAAACAAAGCGATATTCGCATTTTTGATCTTTCTCTTTATATTTATCGATTCCCTCCTTGCACCACGATTCAAGATCTCGACTGAAGATTTCGTTGGGTTCGTGCAGCACTGGAAAGTTGTCAGCAGGATACTCAATTTCAAGAATAGTTCATTACCTGTTCCAAAATGTCTCAGTGCCCAAACTATGAGGCTAGCGCCAATGATCTTCGGAAGCCCTTCTCGAGGAAAGTCGTTCGTGGAATGTATATGTCGTATGAAGTTGCAAATATGGTCTGATACCGAAACTGGATTTGGATTGTCACTGCGAGCAGCCTGGTAGAAATCAAAGGGCCCATCCGAGGTTCGGAAATGCTCAAATGCACGGGTGAGAATGTGCGAAAGCATTGGAACATTATACTGCTGCCAGTTTCGCGATCTGAGTTCTTGACTTCTCTGCGATGCAGCGACAATTTGGTGCCGCAGATATTGATACTGGTCATAAACCTCATATACGGGTGCCTTTCCAGTATCAGGGATATTACAAACTCGTACCTCGGAGAAAAACTTTGCAAAGAGGTCATCGTTTGTAAGAATCTTGTGGCCATTTATACTTTGCTTCCTATTGAAACCGTTTCTGAATTTCTGCAGGAGCGTAGAATCTTCCCAAAGGTCACTCAAGTTGCCGAAAAGACTTTCCCAGAGGATCTTGGGGTCATAAAACCCCTCGTGATGGAAATGGGCCATGTTGCGCACTATTAGTAGGGTTTTTTGAGCCAAGTGATTGACAGAACGGTAAACAGCAGAAGCGGCCCACTCAAGCAGCCTCTGCATAGTGGGAAGAAACTCTGTGTCATCTCTCATAACCAAGACCACGACATCGCTAACTGTATATAGGAATCTTGCGTAGAAAAGGTCCACGCCGTCTTTTCCATCTTTCCCATAACTTTGAGCAGTAATGGGCGAATCTAGAAGTAAGCTAGCTCGACCACTCCTTTCGTCAATTCGTTCCGCATTGGCAGTTGCAAACCCGGCTTTGAAACCTTCACAGTCGGCAAACAAAATCGGGGTATCGCGAGGGTACCGATTACTAGATGTCTGGGATGACACAGAAGCAGCAACGTCTCGATATAAATGTACCCCAAAGCTTGTTGGGTCAGTCATCTGGGAAAGACTAGCTGATCTTGACACTGGCCCATATGCTTGTTGCTTTAATGTTCGCCGCAGTCCATTGATTTTATTTTCCACTTGATCTTCTCCCAATTTGTGCTCTGTCCCAGAAGGATCCACCTCACCCATCAGTATCATCGCTCTCACAAGTGTTGACTTGCCTATTCCTGTGTCCCCGATGAATGAAACAAACCCAGGAAATTGGCTTGAGCTGTACTCATTGGGTAAGATTCCAGGGTTACATAATTGACGAAACCTGTCGGAGACTTTCAACCATGGCGATCCACCCTCTCTCTTAATTGTAAACCATTGCGAAACACGATCTTGTTCGTGCAACTTTGCTTCCGCTTCAGCGTTTGGCTCCGAGTATGTGACAGCTTCTACGTAAAGTTGTCGTAGAGGGTCTACTGGCAAGTGAGGCCCTTCCGAGTCTTCTTCTAGGGGTAGATGGCGATCCCAGCACGTCGCGTGTTGTTGACCCTCTCGACATGGCTTGCTGAAATCTGAAGTACGGCAAAAACGGCAATTGCGAATGCATCGACGTTTCTTACTTCCAATTCCACAGATCGTACATTGGCGGAGATCATGAATTTTGACGTTGGTATCTTTGCAGAGGCAGCAAGTGGAATGGCTTGGGATTTCCTGGGTGGAGGAACCAGCGTTAGTAGTATTTGATGAATTTGCTTGGTAGTACCAACCATTACGTGTATATCTAGGAGGAAGGCTAGCAGACGTATGTCACATGGGACAGGAAGTTACTTGTGGTGAACGAAATGATAGATGCGGCTGTGTAGAGAAAAAGCGGCACAAATTCAAAATGTCCCAGGCCGAGTAGGATTTTGAAAGTCAATATGTTGTAACTTACGATCTTTCAGTACCAGATCAAAGCGTATCCTTAGCTCTATCGGCTTTTGGTGTTAATGGAATTATGCATGTTTCGGGCGGTCTGGAGGGGGCGCAGTTGATAAGGCACACACCTACATAGCTCACTTGCATATATAGAACGCCCGAAAATAACGGGGCGGCACATAAAGTGGTAGAGGGTGTTCAGCTGAAGGCAGCAATGTCTCACTTGTCAGATCTCACTGTCACACGAGGCTGGTGACCGCCAGCCTTGCATGGGAGAGCCTAACACCCCCTGTACTTTATCCGGCTTCCAGTTCCAGCCTAGTGGTCCTGAGAGCCTCACGAAACTTCTCCCTATATTTGTTTAAGCTTCATCAGTTGGGAGTATGCAAAATTTGCTATTCTTCACTTCCCCTCGTCAAACGTTGAATTGCTCAACAGATTAGAGCATTTAAATACAAGGACTTTCAACATGTTTGAAGCCTTCGAGCTTAATCAGAAGCATCGCAACGATCCCAGGCCTCCTCCAACACCACCAGATGCTTCTCCAACGCGAACTTCGGGGTCAGATTATAATGATGAGCTTCCTGAAACAGAGCTCAAGTACGTCTTCTTTGATTCCAACTTGTAAATATGCTGATAATGTTATTAGAAAGGTTCTCACAGAACGCCATATCAATATGATGGCATTCTCGGCGTGTATTGGTACAGGTCTCTTCTTACAATCGGGGAAAGTAATTTTTCTCGCGGGACCTGGGCTTGCAGTGATTGCCTACCTTCTTTCTGGATCCGTAATATGGTCGGTTATAAGTTCACTTGGGGAAATGACGGCACTTTTCCCAATTCAAGGCGCAATCTTCGTTTTCCCCACTAGATTTCTAGATGAGGGGGTCGGGTATGCTGTTGGTTGGATGACCTGGTAATTGCTTCAAGCACATTTCCCTTAGATCTCGAACTAATTTATCGTCAGGTTTTCCTGGGTAGTCATACTTGCTACCGAAGTGCTGGCTGTAGCAGAGCTTTGGAATTTTCAATTCACGCCGGAGTATCTCGACAGCGTTAATTATACAGACCCTAGTGGAAGCTCTTCTCTGCGCTGGCAAGTGGGTGTGGGTAAGTGGTTGTTTTCTTAGGGCAGAAGCTTTTTCTTGGCACGGTCAGAACATGAAATATAATTCTTCTTCGGAAGTGCTTCCGTTCTTAACTCAACTCTGCTCCTTTTATTCACTTCACGTTTGCTCAAGGAAATTGTACTGACCATACATGCTTCACAATTAGACACGAGCCCGGCAATTTGGGTGATGATTTGGCTAATTATCATTTTTCTAATCAACTGGTATGCTTATTCCCATGTAATCTGCTGGGATCTTGGTGGTAGGGCGAGCCCTGGGAGTTGTTTCTCGCGCCATATAAAGACAGCTCCTGGGCTCTTTGGCCCTCCCCAAACCACTCCTAGGCTTTTAAAGTGCTAACTCGTTAAAATAGTCTCCCGGTCCTTTGGTATGGACGGCTTGAGTATATCTTTGGCTGCATCAAGATGTTTTTCTTGTCAGGCTTGATTCTATTCAATGTCGTTGTTAGTACATTGCAACGAGGCCCTCACCCCAAAGTAGGAGCCTGGACTTATGACGATCCTTACAGCTTCGGTTCGAAGAACATGACTATTCGAGTTGACAGTAAGGGAAATGACCTCGTTGTTGTGAAAGGCAATGCCGGAACTTTCTTGGCGATGTGGACCGCAATGAGTACCGTTGTATTTTCGATGATTGGTTTCGAAACAGTCTCAATCACTGCTGCCGAATGTGCCCCTTTAAGATCGACTGAAGCCATTAAGATGGGAACGCGCAAGATATGTATTAGAGTTTTCACTCTCTATACTCTCTGTGTCTTAACAGTTGGCTTCAACGTTCCATATACGGATACAAACTTGAGGGAACTTGGCACGAACTCATATGGACAGGGTCAGAACTCCATTTACATTCTAGCCGCTGTCCGAAACAATATCCATGGCTGGCCCAATTTCTTCTGTGGATTCTTCATCTTCTGCGCCACTTCTTCTGGGATAAACTCCCTGTATCTTTCATCTCGGATACTTCACGCCCTAGCTAGTATTCGAGAAGTATGGCCAGAAAATAGCATATTTCAGGGTATACGGGCCAGAATAGAAAGAACTACCTGGGGTGTACCCCACGGTGCGGTTTTTATCAGCTGGCTGTTCGGCCTATTAGCTTTTCTCTCCACGAAACCACAGCCAAGTATTGTAAGTTAGATTTACATCTAACTTTTTCCCGTCCAAGTACTCACTCTGTGTAGCAACTAGGACGACTAGCAACTAACTCTGTGGTATCCATGTTGATCGTCTATGGTATTATTTGCGTTACATACCTTCGATTTTATGTTTGGTAAGCAAAGCCCTCCTCATTAGCATTTAGTAGATCTAACCAAATCTAGCATTGAGAAAGCAGCTACGGGGCAGATTCAGAGTCTTAATCATACAGCTCAAGATCTCTCAGCGTATAACCGACAAAACAGACATTATCCATTCAAATCAAGGGGGCAATGGTTGAAAGCTTGCTATGGCATTCTAGGCTGTTGCTTACTAGCGTTTTTCAACGGCTGGAGATCATTTGTCACACCTTTCAGCGCGGCTGACTTTGTTGCCTCCTATATTAGTGTAAGTGCCGGATCTTTCCCCTTTCTAATCTTTGAGGTCATCAGACTAAAATCCAATTCTAGATAGTGGTGTTCTGTTTCCTTGTTGTAGCATATCATGTGAAGCTCGATGGCTGGAACCCAAGAGAATGGAGAATTAGAAATTCTCGTGAGCTGCTACAGCCGCCCCCAGAAGTAGTATTGCATGAAGATAGAGTCGGAAGTTTGCGGTTGGCAAATAACACCACGTTGTTTGCCCGAGAGAATTCTTTCCCTGTTTTGAAATGGATATGGGCTTGGTTGAAGTAATTATTCAACAACATTCTGTCTAGCCTGAACTTGGAGCTATCATATTTACTGTCTTGAACCGTTTATAACAATAGATTATAATTTGTACATTACGTTCTTGAACTTGATTGCCTAGCAGAGCCCGCCTGTTGAACTCTATTGAAGCTAGTCTCACACAAAGTCTTACCAAAACGTTGGCTTTATTAGCGATCGAAGTTCCTGTTCATACTGCACCATCAACCTCCACAAGCGTCTGACAGCATCTAGCCGGGGCTAATAGTGATGTTACATAAGTAAAGACCCCCAAGGCCATCAGAGCCTATATCACTTGAACCGGTGAGATTAACCGAGCCATTTGCTGTACCTTCAGCAAGTGTCATCTAGCAGGGCAAATAGCGAACCGATGAACTATGTGAGTTAGGCAGTATTAGGCGTATACTGTCACAATACCGGAAGTTCGTATAGTGGGTGCTGCGCTACAGTTATCGGAATGCATGGCTCGGTGTCCCATTCCAGCTGCATGCAGGAGCAACACAACTTACGCCCAATCATCTGAAACGTGAGGCGTGAAAAGTAACACATATGTTGAACTACGAGCGATATAATGGATATATGAGAGAGGAGTGCGCTAGCATAAGAGGTCATATAGTGATATATTATGTAAAGGTTAAGGAGTGAAATATGCCACGTTGCAGAGTTTTATGTGGTGGCATACTTATGTAAGCAGCTATTTCTAACATACCCCCTCGCTACAAATAGCACCCCTAGGCCTTATTAACTCCTATAACACTATAGTATAGCTCCTACGTCTTTAATATAAGAGTTCAGATGCTCTATAGAACCTAAATCCTGCATTACAATATAAGAGTACCTATTATTAACTTCCAAAATCGATTCTAGCGCCCCAAAATATACCCTTTAATGTTACCGTACTAAAATCGAATCGCTATATCAAAATCGCTCAAATCGGTGCTATGAGCAATAAGTGAGCATTTATACCTTATATCTCAGGCCTATCCGGCTAATAAACTTAGTAAATAAGTCTTTAGCTAAAGCTTTTGTAAGTATATCTACGATTTGCTCTTTCCCTTCTATATGCTAAATTGTAAGCCTCTACTCTTAGACTATGTCTTTTTAAATAAAGAAGTATCATAGGAGTATATGCTTAGCCTTATTATAAAACTTCATTGCCTTCATAAGCTTGATTGCAGGTATATTATTAACATAAATCATAAGTAGAGGTTTTAAGTCGATTCCTAAATCTTAAGCTACTTTCTCTATCTATGCTATCTCTTTTGCTCCTTCATTTGCAGCTATAATCTCTACTTCTATAAAGCTTTATGCTATACTCTTTTATCTATTTGCAGCCTAAGTTACTATACCCCTAAACCATAAAACAGTATACTCTTAAAACGACTTTTTATTATTTTCTATCCCTCAAGTTGCATTAGACTAAACTAACTACCTATTATCTATTTTCGAGCTATTATATATTATTCCTAGTGATATTATGCCTCGCAGATAGCGTAGTAGGTACTTTAACATTTTAAGATAGTAAGTATTAAGTTTTAATATAAATCAAGCAAGTTAAGAAATAGTATATATAATATCTAGGCAAGTACTATTCAAGAGGTAGATTACTAATCTAATGATCTACTTATATAAGCTCGATTCTTTAAGATTAAGCAATTACTAGGGGTTATTATCATCTACTAGGTATAGTATTATAGTTACTAGAAGAGGGAGGATTTTGGGATTTGTATTATCTATCTTTATATACTATAGAAGCTTCTTCATATATGATTCTTAATAGATTTAAAGAGTGCGCTTCTATTAATTACACTCGATCTATAGTCCTATAAAGGTATCAACTAGACCTAAGATCTTAGATTGCTACTTCTCTTTAATATCTTTCTTAACTGCCTTAACTTTAGCCTTCGGACTAATAATCAGCATATTATTAACGTAAAGAAGTATATAGATACCGCGCCTAATAAAGAGGTTTAGATTACTCTCTCCCCCTCTTAAACTAATCTTATTAAAGTGCTCTTTAACCTTATTAAACTACTTATAGGGTGCCTGCTTAAAGCCGTAGAGCAATTTGTTAAGCCTCAAAAAGTAGTATTTTCGATCGATTTCTAGGTAAATTAAATAGTAAAACTCTAGTACTTCTATATAGATCTCCTCTTTTAGCATAGGATTCAAAAATGTAGTATTAACGTCTAATACTTCAATTTCTAGATCTTCTACTATAGCTTTAGCTAGTAGAATCCGTAGTATATTATATCAAATGATAGATACGAATATTTTAAAGTAATCAGTCCTATATTCCTACTTGAAGCCTCTAATCATAATTCTAGCCTTTTACTAGTTAAGGAGCCTATTTTTAAGCTTCTTCTTTAGTATTATACGACTTGAAATTACCTTCTTTCTAGCTAGGGGCCTGCCTTTAAGAATAGTAAATGTCTTATACTTCTATAAAGACAATAGCTCTTATCTAATTGCCTTCATCTAGGCCTCCTTGTCTTCTACTATTACCTGCTTAACGGTAATCGATTTAAATAGTAGGGTAGAGACCTAGAGAGATGATAATTCTAGGCCTATATAGACTACTTAGAGAGCTACTATTACTAAGGCAATTATTTAACTAAATACTACATAAGTCTTAGGTTTTAGCACTCTCCCAAATTAGGATCTTCTCTACGCTTTTATTAGGCCTTTCCCTATATTTTCTATAGCTTCTTAAGTGCTTCTTAAGGAAGCTTCTCTCTCAACCTCTAAAGGAGTTTCTACCTTAACCTCTTCCTATAAATTGCGCTAATCAGGCGTCTCTCAAGCACTATTGCAAGATATAGGTCGTTCTATAGCTTTATTACTATTATGCTTAAGGCTTCTAATCGCCTAAGAATTACTATTCTCAATCCCCTATAAAAGATGAACATTTGTATACTTATAACGCTTCTGCTTAGTACCTTTAGGTCTAGCTATAATAAGCTTAGAGCGACGATTTTCTACGTCCTGATTAGCTCTTAGTATAAGCAATTCTTCTTCTCTAGGGATAATAAATTAATCAATATCGATCTCAAAGAAGCTATACTTATTACATTCTATATCTACACCTAGGGTCTCTTATAGAGTCTCTATATCAAGAAACCTCCTAATTTTATTGCCTCTTAGGCCTATAAATATAAATTTTCCTTCCCTTATTCTAGGTTGCCACTTCTAGGGATATAAGTCTTTTAGGTAGAGCATATTTGCTTAGCATCTAAAGACTCTCAATTTAGCTAGATTAGGGACGTCTCCTTTATACGCTATAA
Organism: Lachnellula occidentalis; assembly: GCA_007821535.1. NCBI lineage: Eukaryota > Fungi > Ascomycota > Leotiomycetes > Helotiales > Lachnaceae > Lachnellula > Lachnellula occidentalis. The sequence continues at coordinate 13,711 of QGMI01000355.1, forward strand.
TAGGGATTCTACCTCTTAGATATCCTATTATCTTTATTAATCGTATTAGTACCCGATTCTTGATAAAGATAGTATGCTCGATAGTATAATCCTACAATTAATAAGGAAGTTAAGCCTCATAAAGCATTAATCAAGCGATCACACTTATTATCCCTATCTAGCGCTTAATAACGCTATTAAGGAAGTGCTTATATAGTAGTAATAGCTGGAATTATATGCCTTCAGACCTATAATAGTCTTAGAAAAGCGTCCTAAATTCGCTCTTCCTATTATCTACTCTTATAAAGACAATTTTATTATTTATCTCTTACTCTACTTTATTCTTTATCTCTTTAAATATAGCTAGCACTTCTACCATTTCCTTCGATTTAAGTAGCCTAATCTAGCAAAATCTAGTAGCGTCATCTACTACTAAGAGCTAGTAGCAATAGCCTTAAAGTGATAGTACTTGAATCCTTAATAAATCACAATGTACTCTTTTAAGTCTTATCTTCTTATGAGAGTCTATTTTCTTATTAAAGTGCTCCTTTATTTTGCTAGCAGAGTATACTTCACAAGTGTCTTTACTAGTAGGGGTAATTCTTTAGTATTTTAAAATAGTAATCCCCGATTTTCTAGCTTTTAAGATAGTATCAATATTACTAAAATTAATATGACCTAGGCGTTAATAAAGTATATCCTATACTATGTCTTTTGCAGGTAAAACAGGCATAGCTATTGCTTTCGGCTTGATTTTATAGATACTATTATTATTTGCTATTACTATAAATATCGTATCGTTTTCTAAAGTTGCAATATATTAACTATTAATAAATTCCAATTTCACCCTTAATTTATTTAACTTATATACTAAGATCAATTGCAGCTTGCTAAATTAAAGTATAAACTATATATTAGATAGCTCTAATTCCCGGCTATCTGCTTTGATATTAATAGTACTATATCCTTCGTATGCAATTTGCTAGCTATTAGCAACCTCTATAAATTGAGGCTCTCTCTAATGCTTCATTTTAATAAAGTCATCGCAGATACTACTAAAGTAGTATGATGCGCCGGAGTCTATAATAGTGCTAATCTCATTATTATGAGCTAGCATAGCGTGGATTGTCACTAGTACTTTTAAGGTTGATTTTCGTCTTTACGAGCAAATAAGCTGCTAGAAGTACTAGATGAATATAAATATATAGAATAGTACTAAAATATAGCACAAAATGACTAGTACCAGTCGCTAGTAACTTATTAGGATTGAATTTTAGCAGCGCCACAGAAATCGCCATGCCTTATAATTGCGATTCAGGCTAGTCTAGCTGATTTTAGAATGCATTTTAATCGTATCAAGCCAATTAGAAAGCACGGTCACATAAGAAGTATTAGAAGTATTATAGGAGGAATCGTCCTCTATATTTATAATACTAGTGACTCTAATATAGTTAGCGCTACTAGAGGCACTATTACCCCTATTGCTATTACTCTTCTCTTATTACTCCCTTTTCTTAGCTCGCTTAAAGTCCTCACAGTCATTAATATAATGACTAGCCTTATCACACTAGTAGTAGAGCCCCTTCTTAAAGCTATTATCCTTTGATCCCTAGTATTTTAAGATTCGATCTCCCCCTTAAGATCTACCTTGATTTCTATAGCTTCTACTACAATCCCCTCTACTTCTATAGCCTCTTCCTCTCCCCCTATTATTACTACTATTATTATCATCTTAAGCTACATTTGCTACCGCTTTTAATAGAGGTACGATATTAGATTTAAAGGATTATATTATAATAATTATCTCTTAAAGCCCTTTCTTATCTCTTAGTACCTATATTCAAGTAGTAGCCTAGAGTACTCTATAAGCGCCTTCCTTCGGCAAACTATTAAGTAAGACTTCCTTTATATCATTATTAGTAATAAGGCAGTCTATAGAAGATAGTTTTGCTTTAAGGTTTATAAGACAAAGTATAAAGCTTTAGATAGAATCCTTCAATAGATCAAATTTGTCTATAGCAAATTGTAGCCTAAGGTTGGACACTATTAAAGGGTCTAAATTAGGGTTAAGTGCCTTTAGATAATTCTAGAGCCTATAAGGATTAGTAGCTTACTAGAAGTCTATTACCTAAGGCTTAAACTTAAAAGCTATAAAATTGCTTAAGATAATAAATATAAGATGAGCCTTATTATCCTATCTAGTAGTAGTAGCCCTAGTACTAGCAGGTTGAAGAATAGTACTATTAATAATACTAAGGACGTCTATAGAAATTAAAGCAGACTCATAGGTAAGTAGCTATTCTATAAAGGTTAGGAGAGTAAGAATAATAATATCCCTAGATTTGCTTTAGTAAATTAGGAGGCCTAATTCATTAACTTTTCAAGCGCTAGCAGTATTACTTAAAGCCATTTTCGATCGATTTAATCGCAGATTAATAGAGCGCCAGGCTTATAACCTATTAAACTACAAGCGATATAATAGATATATAAGAGAGGAGTACGCTAGCATAAGAGGTCATATAGTGATATATTATGTAAAGGTTAAGGAGTGAAATATGCCACATTGCAGAGTTTTATGTGGTGGCGTGCTTATGTAAGCAGCTATTTCCAACAACATACCAAGCCACTTTCGCTAAAATTAGCTAGGCTCTTCAGCTCACATGCTGGCTAAATGTATATGGTAAGACTTCTGACGATAGAGAATGGCATAAACAGACTAGTAAGAATATATAAACAAGTGTAGATGTGAAAGGCATTGTATCTTTTTCATCAAAACCTGCAGCCTTACTTGAAGCCAGATAGACTATTGGGGCCTTCGAACGCGTGGCGCGAGGCAGAGTAATGTGATCAAAGCCTGTGGCGTGCATTACTAGCTAGAACTATCTTGCGGCGCGTTCCCCGGGCTTAGATCCAGTGCAGTTGGAACTTAGTATTTGCCAGCCTCAGAACACACGAGCCTCAGAACACATGACGCAGAGTGATGTGAGCCAAGTCTGTGACCACACCCGTTCAGCCCAGCCTCGTTGCAATTATCGACCCTCAAGGAACGAAGGGACGAGGCGTGGCAACCTTACCGATGTGACGCAAAGCCAGCGCAAAAGACTGAGAGGAATTTACACCCTGAAATAGCTGGTAAATGAGGGAAATCGAGCGAAATCATGACGCAAATGGGCCTGCCTCAAGTCTGGAAGCACCTATACCAACGAACTGATAATACTCATCTGCTTCATGAAATCTTCGGCCAGTATGCTTTATCAGCATTCGAGAAGCCCACAGCGTCCATCCAGAACCATACTGTTGATTTGTTCGTACACTTGAGAGTCATCTTTGACATCCAGCGCACCTATTTGCAATGCCGTTTCCCCATCGAATCGTATTTAATTCCAGCACGCGAACTCTTCGCTTCTATACGCTATCTCGATCGCATTCGAATCGAGAGTTGCGGGAAACTTAGTAATAGCGATACAGAAGCTCTTGAACAGCGGTGCTTCGCAGCCCGGAGTTTGTTATCAGGTCTGCGGGCGCTCGTGCTGTGGGATTGCGCTTTCCCTACAGCTGATATCGATGAACTTCATGAAACCGTTGACAGCTGGGCCTGGACAGCTAGAGGTAACACTTTAGAGGCATTTATATTAACGAAATGCATTTATCTGCTGGAACACATCTCGCCAAATTCCGACCAAGCTGAAGAGGTTCCAAGAAGAAAACTTTCCAGCGGTGGACAGGTATATCTCAATTCCAATGTCCAGGTCGTAGCTAATAGATCCTCACAGTTTGGTGATCTGCGGAAAAGGGCGAAAGAGAATTTTCTGCGAGAACTGAAACAGCTACGGAAAGGCGACGAGAAGGCTTTTTGGCCATTGTTTGACCTATTGTCGGCAGCAGGAACAGATTTCCTTGAGGCAACAGTTGAACCACTGTCAGACACGGGCGCCGATATTCCTCACCGCCAAGTTAATCAACTGTGCGAACTTCTGGACGATTCAAAAGAAGCGGAACTCTGCTTGAAGAAATTTGCGCTGGAATGGTGTGATGATATTTATCGTCGGGGGGTATTTCATATTCAAATCTGGCACTCTGATATTGAGCTAATAGTTCCTCAGTCCAGTAACACAAATGAGAAGATCCGATCAACTCGACAGTCCCTCATGGACTTTGGGCTTTTCCTAGAGCGCCGGCAATCGAGAATCCTGGACATGCCATCTGAGCTCACACACTTAGGCTCTGAGCTAGAAGATAGTCTTAAGAGATGGTATAAAGAGGCTTCGAACATTCCCGACGTTGAAACGGTATACAACGTAGCACTGAGAAACGAGAGTCTCAATGGTTTTCGAACAGAGATATCTTGCGCTTATATCTTGAATTGCCCGCAACTACACATTGTACCATGGTTCTGTCTGAAGTCTTTGATGAGTGGCGATGAGGACAGGGTAAGTAAGCTCCGTGGTCTCCCTCTTTTCTAAGCCCCAAAATAAAGCAGTTTGCAAATATAAAGCTAACAAGTTTATTTTTAGAGCATCGGGGAAGAGCCAAAATTCGTTGTGTTCCAAACAGCGGTACGGTGTCCTCAATGTAAAGACGCCAGATATCTGAAATCTGCTCGAAAGATAGAACCCGTCCACCGCATCTCAAATTTATTGGAGGAGCAAATACGTAATACTCAACTTACACCGGACGATCCTATACCCGTACCTCCATCGCCTCCGATTTTTTTCGAACCCGAACGGCAATCTTTAGGCAGCCTTCCAGAGCATACACCCCCGGATAGCATCAAAGGGAGCATACGCAAAAGTTTTACAGAAAGATTTTTGCCTAGACCGAAATCCATTAAGAAACCTGCCGAAGTGCTTCACGGGGCTGAAAGCACCATATTGTCTCATGGCTTCTCAGCAGACAGTAAGGACATCATACTGTGGGATAAGGAAGGTGGCAATATCTTCGCATCGACAATTCCCAATCCCGAGCCAGCCAAGACCGCGGAGGTATGGGAGTGGCGAAAATACGATTTCCCAGGTATAAGATTGGCTGCCAGTGCTGAAAGAAGAGTCGTGGGAGTCTCAGAGGTATTCTCCTAGGCCTAATCACAACTAGGCAAGAGGCTAATTTTTTATTTCAAGACCTCAAGGCTGTCAGTCTTCTCGGAACCCGGTAGCGCCGCCATACTAGACATACAGTTGAGAGGTACAGTGAGGAGTCTAGCAATTTCCAGGCAAGGTGAATCGGTTGCTGTTGGATTTGATCACTGCTTCCTTGTTTACGAAATTGGTGCTGGAAATAAAGCCCCTCCCATAATACGACAGCCTCTAGATACAAATCTAAAGTCGCACTTCAACAGTCAAAGATTGAACTTCAGCCGCGATGGAACGAAACTGATTGTAGCAACTCGCAAAACGCAAGATCATCGGGGAACTGTCGAGTTGAACTTCCATGATGAGCTAGATTCTACAAACAATTGGCGAAGGCTATTAAACCCAGCATCAGTTGTAAGTATATCTACAGTTTGTCCGCTAAAATCAGAACTAATCTTGCCAAAGCCAAACAATGATTTGGGCCTCTCTGCAGTGTTTTTTGACAACCATGTGAAACGCGCAATCGTCGCTGGGTTCATTAACAAACCATACCATGTTGTTCACTCCATGCTTAAGGGGGAAGTTTGGAGCCCGAGCAAAGACCACAGGTTTCAAGCAGCAGCACAATCTCCCACAGGATCCAAGTTCACTTTCGTCAACTCCGGCGGTCATCTTTATCAGCTTGATATGAGGCATAAGCAACCTGCCCTTCAAGATCTTGGAATTCGACTCGATTCAAAAGACCCTCGGTCGGCAGATGACTTCATATCTGTGGCAATGCCAGATGAAAAGATTACATACGCCTTTTCGATCAAGGAGAGAATGGGGATATTAAATACTGTCCATGAAGGTAAACTAACAAGACGACAACTTCATCTTCCGGATACTCACTTTGCCGAACCCCCTTCGGAATGATAGTTGCTCACCGTCACTCCTAACGATACCTGCTCAGAATAATGCATTATGTTTTCTTGTATTAATAATTTCATGAGGAAGTTTGTCGATTATATGACAGCATGGGGGTCTCAATAAGCTAAGAAAGCTGTTTCTTGCCGTTTGTGGACGCACCTGGATCGTCATTGCAAATTCAAGCAACTACACGCCCAAAACAAATAAAGATACGCGTCAAGTCGTTCTGTTCAGGACCAAGACTTACAGGTCCGGCGGGCTGTGGAATACACAATGCGTACGGAGTATAGGGCAAACGAAACCGACTCGCGATACATCACAATGCAATAGATGAGGTGCATGAAAATTATAGGCAGCGAAAGATGAGACTTCATCGCATCTTCTTGTCCGTCGTACAGGACTCCTCAACAGTAGGTACTGGTGGTTTGGGCTACATCAAGCTTCTTGCTAACGTGCGACCAAGACTCTGTGCCCCAATTCCCAAAGACCCATCGGCAGCTCGAATCATAACTGATTTCCGGAATGATCACGGAGAATCCAACCATCACGTCGATTTGACGGTGTTATTGAATTTGGGGACCTTCTTGTAGGCAGAGGAAAGCATATCTAAGAGATTGTCTGCAATAGGTGTCGTTGATACACAAATTTGAAGTCATGATAGGGGTAATTCACGTCGGCACAGAACATAACGGCTAAATTCATACTATTTTTGCCTTGGATTTCCCAGATAAAGGCTCATGCATTATCTAGCTCTCGGGTTCTTCGGAAACTCTGCTAGTAATTATTGTGTTTTTCTACCTCAATCGATCATCTCTGGCTCTTCCAGCGATGGCTCTTCGAAAACCCTAGAAAACCAAGAGTGGCCCGCAGTCTTCTCGGCACTCGGTCGCTCCTCCAAATTATAGACCATGGTCTCCGTGATGAAATCGTGGAAGTACTCTGCCTCATCCTCTGATATAGTTGCGGGGACAAGTCGTCCCTTCGCATGCCACGGTCTCCACGAAACCGCCCACATGAAATAGTACCAAGCCTTCCATACACCCCTCGACGCAAGAATCTCAAAAGCATAGTCAGGCTCGAACCGAAAAGGTTCTCGCGCTGGTATCGTGAGTTTCGATAGCTGAGTTCGCAGTAGGTTGTGATCCATTTCTTCGTCAGGTTCCGCCAAGTCGATCGTGTCGTCGGTCAACATTGTACGAGGGAATAGACCGAGGACATCTCGCATACTCTCAGCGATATCCCTTGGATCTTCAAAAAAGCTGTAAAAGAGTCTCTTGCGAATTCGCATCTCGAAGATAACGCACGCGAGTGCCCACACATCCCCTTCTTTCCCAATTGTTTGATTGAGGATCAGTTCGGGGGACTGATAATGGATCGGAATTCCCAACTCGGGGGGTGGAGTCTCAAGTCTGTATGAGGAACCGAAGTCAATGATTTTGATGTTACCGGTTCGATGAGCAAACAGCTTGGGTGTGTCTATTGCCTGGACGACGTATTGTGGTGCGGAAGCGGGAAGGGGTTCGCCAGAGCATGTGTCCATGGCGACCGCACTCGGTGATCCGAAAGCTTCATACAGCTGTTCTGTTGAGAGACGATCCAAGTTCTCGATGTCGAGAAGAATGTTGCCGCTTGTCAGGTCGCCGTGACCAATTTCCACATCTTTGGAGTGCAGAAATGCGAGGGCCTGGGTGGCTTGAAGACCAGCCCGCTGGGCCTCCTGGCTACTCAATCCAATTTCTGTGGCACCCGGATCAAGGTATGAGGAGGTGAGCTGTGCAATGCTCGGTCCGCAAACAGGGAAAACGGTGCACTGATGTTTTCCGTTTGGCCCCTCGACAACGAATTGCTCCAGCGGCAAACAAAGGAATCGACCCGCCAGATCGCCCAGACTCTGCGCCTGGAGGTGATCGTGAATTTCCTGAATATCTTTCTCCATATCAAAAGCATCGGCAATGCTGATTTTGAGAGTGACATATTTTTCTTGAATGGAGTCTCGAGCCATCCAAACCGTCGAAAGTCCACCATGGCCAAGCTTGTGGACAACAGTAAATCTTCCACTTTCAAACACATCACCGATGTGGACAGGATGAAGTCCTCCAGCTCTATAATCTTCAATCTCCTCAGCATAATCGATGACCTTGTATGTTCGACCAGAGCCATCCTGCTCGAAGTCTTGAGAATCGTCTGCATCATTCTCGTCTTGAGACGATGCTTCGCCATCGCTGCCTTGAAGTTGGGCACTCGGAGATTCTCTTTCGGAACCCATGAGAGGGTAGTTTTCATTCAGAGTGGGCAGGTGATCTTCGTTGTTGTGCGCTTCATCTCCAGTGCGAGGATCTGATGTCAACACCATGTTGGTAGTTCTGAGTGCAAGGCGGGTTGGCGGTGCATCCAAGAAAATTTGCGACAAGCGGTTGTGGTAAATACTTTTGTTGGAGTGCTGAAGGCCTTTGGTGTGGAATTTTTTCTTTGTCTTTTGTGGATTTCCGCGAACAAAGAAGTGATTCGCCGCGACTGATTGAATACAAACGGCTATCAAGCGCCGCTTATGCATTCACAGATCCCAAAGCAAACCGAAATCCCAAAGGTCTACACCCTTGGATTGAATAGAAGACAGTTGATGAGTCTGCAACGTTCTTCAGATCGAACTCGCCAGAGACGTGCGTTGTTCTCGTGGGGTTATTACTGAAATGGGTAGTGCCAAACTCGGTACTTTTCCAAAGTTCTTTCACTGTTCCATATCGACACCCGCAAATGTCTTGATCCAGAGCCACTCTGTAACACTTTGGAAGGAAGATGACTCTAGACTTCAGTCGTTCTATTCTGGCTGAATCGAGTGCCCGCAAGCTTTAGAGTCATGTCTTGATATTCAATTCATATAACGTGTGATTGTGTCCCATTCACGTCCGTAGATAGAGTACTGTGAATAGCATTTGTCTACCCTTTCTGTCTAGAAAAGCTGGTGTCATCTTTGGTAATCCGGAACCTTCAACAGTTCCAAAATCCACAACAAGAGCTTCAAGCAAGTTAACATACCTTCTTCCTACCAAGCCCAAAGCCAACCTCGACTAGGCAGACAAAGTCAACTAATACACCATGTTCCCCATCCCAAAAAGCTACGATTTCGAGCCGCTTGGGCGCCTGGACACATTTGGCACGGTGGTGATCGACGGTACTCCTATCACCTGTGAATGGTTCGATATGCTTCCTCGTGCGGAGTATAAGAAGTTCCTAGAGTTGATTTGTGCTCATGCTGCAAACATGGACGACCACAAGCATAGATCAATGCACGTTAGGCAAGTCTACTCTCGTACCACAAGGCCTGTCACGTAAAATATGTTGATGTCTCCCTTAAGGGGGGACACAAAATTACTTGATATGCTGTCAGAGCGGCAAAGCCTTTGATCGGATAGAGTTCTAACAGAATAAATAGAAGCAAACTTCATCCTACGACTAAAAAATTGATCATGGGTAGAATGAAGGTAATTCCTGATGACTGGCATGTTACCGTCGACTTTGGAGGCGGCCAGAACAGGCCCGAGACTGCACACATATATGCCGGACCGAACATGCAGAAGGGTAGGAGGGACATGAGCATCGAGAACATGGGAATACATCGTCCTGATGGAAAAGCTGCCATTGAATGGCACCCTATTCCTTCAAACAGCCCTTTCTTAAGGCAATGGAAATATGGCAAGAGGCCAGTGGACGCGGTCAAACCATTGAAAATGGTAGAACATAGTCCTCTGCCCAGTCATGGTGATCCATCGAAACTCCCTTCCAAGCCGTCCACTGGAGTTTAATGGCACTCATCAAGGGTCAAACCAGTGACGTGGTCAAACCTACTTCTTGACTTCCAAGAAAAGGAACCACCATGACCTTTGCGGGCTTTTCTTGTTTTGGGCGACTTTGCATCACTATTTTGCCTTCACTTGAAGACATTCTTCTTGGTTAGGCGGACACGGATTTTGGATGTTCAGGGGCTACTCACCCCTTTTTGGACAGGGGCTGGCGAAGCCTTCCCATTGGTCAATTCTGCGACTTCGACTTTTGCAACTCCACGATTTTCTTTCTATTTTCCAGCGACAACTTACGATACCCCTTTCTGATATTGGGATTATGCGATACCCTATTGCGCTGCTCTCTTACCGTCACTCGTCCTTTAAGTTCATGCATCACCCCTCATATACCCTCTGCATTGGGCACAATGTCTCTTTAACAATTCCGAGATTTTGGCACATTAGACACCTGGCACTTTCCCTTTTGCTAGCATTCTTAACGACTTTCAACACCGGCGTTCTCTTTGTACACTTCGACACTTCGAAACTAACTCGCTTATAGTATTGCTTTGCTTCCTCACACGGGATGGATATTGCGGAATGTGTTTGCAGGAGCGGTGGATACACATGATGTATTGGACTACTAGCATGCTAGCTCCGGACACCTCGAGACGGCTATACACATGGCATTTTGCCTTCTAGATAATCAATCAAGCTTTCCCCCCAAAACATAACTCGGATCATCGTTGTGTGAAGATTTTCGGTCTCGCAAGTTCGCAACAGATGACTGACTCAAAGGCACCAGAATAGATATCGATTGGTGAAGTGAGGGGAGACTCATCTAAACAGCGGGGAAGATTCGCAGGGTCTGCGGAAGACCTGCACGATCCCTGAAACCACCTGACTGCACTGTAACATCTGCAAGAAAAGCGCCATGGACCCTCGATCTAGGATACCAAACCACGTACAGCATCTACAAATATAAAAGCAGAACCGAACCCCGTGCTCCATGTAACTCCACATGGGCGTATTGCTCTAGCTGCAGAAGACAGGATCTCAATATAGATATAGATTGAAAGAAATAAAGATTGTGGGAAAGGAGGGGAAGAGGAGATCTCGGGATGTTGCAGCACGCCATGCACTATTGATGGTTCGGTTCCTGCAGCAGTCACAGGCGCTAAAAGCCATCCGCATCCATAACGGCCCGAGCCAGATCTCAATCGACCGATGCGCTTCCGGCTTGCCTCTTTCTCTCTCTTTCGTGAACTCGAATGCAGGATTTCAATATCTTCAATTCAGCCGAACCAGGTCGCATTGGGGATACAAGTAAAATGGCGAGGTCCACGGCGTGCTGCTACATACAGTACCGATCGGGTCCCTTTCGAGCGTTTGTTTGCTGAGGAATTGTTGCGCTGACGTTGCACGACATGAGGGACTGACGGGATGTAAGAGGGCAAAGGCCTCGGCCTCGGCTTCGTAAATTTTGTACAATACTGCCATGCAAGTCCGTTCTTCTGCTTTCGGAGGAACTTCTACGACGCTTCGTGAATAGGCTACGAAGTTCATGTACAAGTCAAGTCGAAAGAGTGTCCCGGACCATGCGGGGTAATCCAAAAGAAGAGGAATGAGGCTTTTGGCATGGCTGAGTATGGCGAAGGCATGAGATTTGACGGCCTACTGCAGGAAGCAAATAACGGGAATATTGTCGCGTTGTTGATCTCCGGCGAAATGTAACCGCATGGTGTCTGTTTTGGGTAACCCAATACTATCAGCGCCAGCTCTATCGATATTCAAGATCAGAACTCGGCACCAGGTGTAATGGCTCCATAAGGATGCTCTAGATTTTCGTAATCCTGGCGTATATGAAGGGGAGTCTCCTCGAGGCAAAGATCATCATCGCATCAAACACAGTCGAACAATACTCCGAGAATATCCCTCCAACAATTTTGTACGAGATGTCTTCAGCTGTTTCCGGTTTAGTCTTCGGACTCCTCGTATCCACAAGCGGTGCTATGAGCATTCGAAATCAAAAGCTCTCCGTCCGTCAAGGTAAGCTCGCCATCAAAAGCCCGCACGCAGCTCAAACTAACATATTCTGTCATCAAAGCACCAGCCTATTCATACCTCGGTTGCTACACAGAGGGTACTGGTGTTCGCGCACTCGGCGCGGCATCCGCGACCAACTACACCACTATGACCATCGAGACCTGTGCATCCTTTTGCACGCCCACGTACACTCTGTTCGGACTAGAATTCGGGGGAGAGTGCTGGTGTGCGGACGTTCTCGGGAATGGAGCAGTCGAAGCTCCAGCTACGGAGTGCAACTTTGCTTGTGATGGAAACGCAACCGAGACCTGCGGAGCAAGTAATAGACTGAGTGTCTATACTACTGCTGGAGCAGCACCCGCACCCCCAGCTCATGTCCTTACCGCTGGCGCATACAACAGAGTTGGCTGCTACACGGAAGGGAATGGCACCCGAGCTTTGTCTGGAGCTACCGAAGTCGACTACTCCATCACTGGTATGACGGTTGAGAAGTGCGCTGCCTTTTGCACAATTCATGGTTCGGCGGTGATGGGCGTGGAGTATGGCGGGGAGTGCTATTGCGGGGATGCGACTGCCTTTGCTGCCAGCGGTTCACTAGCAGCTCCCGATGCTGACTGCAACATGCTCTGCAACGGCAGTCCAGCGGAGTTCTGTGGCGCTGGGAATCGTCTGGACATTTATCGCAGCAACAGCACTCTGGCGAGATCCAGAAGTTAAGGGTGGGGCGAGGAATTGTATGATGGTGCAGGAGAGTGGAATTTAAAGTAAGCGCTACTTCACTTCGATTCGAGGCCCAGAACTTTCTTGCATGTTAGTACTCAATGGTGGCTTTATAAAAATACATTGAGACTCACCGAGGCCAGGCTCTTGATTGGCGCCACAATGCAAGACGCTTCCATTTAATCCTCGTGCTGAGATAAGCCTACTGTTCCTCTTCGTGTTGCCTTGTTACAAATAATGGAAGAAACAGCCCTGCGACCTTATAATAGAAATATTTCAAATAAATAAAATAACGGACTTCTCAACTCACTTTTCAAGAAGTTTCGAAGAGAAAAGCAGTTTGAATGCTTTCTCATATCTCCCAAGTGCGTAAGGACTTCTCCTACCAGGCCACGAGTCCAATCAGACCACCCATTTCGAAGTCTCAGAAATGTCAATCAAATCAAGAAAATGTAACATCCTCATCGATAATGTCACAGAACTCTTCGGGGAATTCGACGTCGAGTCATCATCATTAAATGACTTCGTTCAACCAGCGACTTTCGACGCCCAGGAAGCAATCTTTCCTCCTGGCTTGAGAACTCCCATCGTATGGGTTTACTACCGAGACAACAGTACAGCAAACGACCTTGAATCCCACAAAAACGACGATTCAGATGAACTTTACACCATGGACCTAGTCATGGCGGGGAACGAGGAAGATAAAGTGCTGAATGTTATACGTAAAGCAAAGCAGACTTGGTCAAAGAGATGGAAATGCTGACAACAACGCAGCTCCCACGAACGCCCAGCCGTTCTGGGACGGATCTGACTACACCCATTCGGTGATTGATTTCACCATGACAGACAAGACGTGCAAGTACCGGAGAGTTGGGGTTCTGGTGTATTCGTGGAGGGTGCCGGAGTATCTTGATGATAAGGTTACGTACCGATTGAAGCTGAGTACGAGGACTTCGAACGAGGAGCATTTGAGTGGCCCGTTGCGGATTGAGGCGGGGAGAAGTGCTGATGATGGCAGCTCTCGAAATAGGATGGTAGTAGGTTTCGGGCTGATTTGTCTTCTTTTCGTGTTTCTGGTATTTTCGAGGTGGCTTGTACGATATTTTCGAAAGCGAAGAAGAGGGTATGTAGTGATGGGATGACGTGATGTAAGGGATTAATGTCGTTGTTCCTTTCCACTCAAGTCCCAGGACTGCGAAGGGAGACGTTCAGCTTGAGCCCCGGATACATCAGCGTTTGCATTGTTTTGGGAGGCTTGGAAGGAGAGGATGAGAACCATCATATAGAATGCTTTATCTCAGGTATTGACATTAATTGCGTCTTTCCACTTGACCAATCTGGTGACAGATGAAGTACGATTTGAAATGTTGTACCACCATGAGATACCGGTAGCAAGCAAGAGACTATCACAAATTTGACATCCTGGTGACAGATCCACGCTCAGGTTTTCCCAGCCAAGTGCTCTCAGAGAGCTGGAAGACAAAACGCAAATGTATCCCTTCTGGTGGGCATGAAACGGGCTGAACTGGAGAGGATCTCCAACTATATTGAGATATCACCTCGTACTATAAAACAAAATGGAAAATCTGTATCGCGAAAACTATACGCAGGAAAGCTCCGGTATTGTCGTACTGATGCAAAGAGGAAAAGCGACAACGATAAATCATTCAAGGAGATGGGCTGAAAACCAGGGCAGTAATACTTCACCCAAGCGTGCCACGGCCCGGCCAAGTAGAACCCGAGGCTTTGTTTGGCCTTTCCCAAACGTGCACGATTATTACAGATGCACTCGCACCCACCGGAAGCTCTGGTGTGGATAATCCTTTTATGAATATAGTTACGAATCCCAATTGTAGATTTAGTTGTGGAATCCGTTGAGGGCTGAGCAAATCCGAGCTTCACAGCGGCCTTCATTGGGTACCGTCCCGTCATTTCCGGGGCAAACACACGAATACTGGACTGGTCCCGACTCCCTTCACCGTCACAAGCGAAACGGAGATGAAATATACTCATTTGCGCATCCCGCCCAGCCCGTACAGTACAGTATCACAACCACCTGGCACCACCTACCACCTACCTACCTACTCTGTGCTCTCATGATGATGAGTGAGGAGGCATGCCCATTTCATTCCTTCAAGTAGCCTCTACTACCCCTTCAGCTCTCCACGCAGACTCCTCTCCTCCCACGGCGCGCGAATCTCCGAGAGATCCTGCCAACCTTGTTGATCCTACCACCTCCACCTCCACCTCCTTTCGAAGCCCGTCCAGCAGACGTCAGTCACCACGATAAGGCTGGTGCGACGCCACGACCACTCTCGATCCCACCGATGCCACACGCTGTCGAGATGCCATCGTTCCTGTCCGACGACACAGGACACTCAATCTCTGCGAACAGCCCTCTCTACGAGCCTCCCCGTTATTCCGGTCGATCCTACGAGAAGGTCAATGGGAACCCCAAATCGTCCGCGCATACTTCGATGAATGGCAGCGTGGGAGAGACTTCGAATGCATATTTCGATGGTGGGAGCAGCAGTCGGTCACAGATGAATGGGGACTACATGCCCGAGGACAGCTTAAGCTCCAGGGCAAACGGGCGGATGAGTGTGAGTAGTTGGGACCACAGGTCTTCTCGCAATGGCAGTACACTGTCAGTGAATGGGGGCACCAATGGAGTTTCCGAGAATGGGAGGAGAAGCCCAGCCTCTACACTACAGAATGGCCTACCGAGAATGTCAAATGGAGACAGGAACTCTATCGCGTCAGCAAACGGAAATGCCTCAAGTACACCAATCGAGTCTGCACCCAAGCCGAGCACAAACGGAGATGTCGAACCCTTCAAGAGAGCTTCTGTGCCAGCGCCAATACCCACGAACCCTCAAAGTACAGGTCCCCTCACCTATGCCACATCTTTAATACCAGCAACTCCATCTGCTCCCGAGACGCCGTTGAGGGCTAATACAACGTCACCCCATCGATTCTCGTCTCCTCCATCGTATCCCGCACCTTCAACCCCTTCACCGTCTAATAGCTTAAGCCCAAATCAGGAACCACCCCAATTGAAGCATCGACATACGCTTCAAGTACCAAAGGTTGCCCCAGGTCGAGCTTCCCGAGATGGCGATGACGCGGTGTACAGCAGTGGAAGGTTCTCACCTACGGCTCTGGCGACAGGCGTAAGACGAGGCTCAATGAATCTCAATCGAAGGAATACACAATCGATACACTCGAATCTGCCTCCTGACGACATAGCACCAGACGAAGATGCAATGCGGTGGGCAGAAGCAGTGAGGCAGAAGAGAGCGAGCAAGAGAAGGAAAAAAGACGAAGAGGATGATGATAGAGTGGTTGTAGGGACCAAGGTTGATCAAAACCATGTAAACTGGGTGACGGCGTATAATATGTTGACCGGGATTCGATTTACTGTCTCGAGAACAAATGCAAAGCTGGATAGGGCATTGACGGATGCGGATTTTGATGCCAAGCACAAGTTCTCATTCGATATGTGAGTAATATTGCAAGACTTCTGGCAGGAAATAACTGACATGAGTAGTACTGGGAATGAGTTGACCCCTTCTGCTAAATACGACTTTAAGTTCAAGGATTATGCCCCGTGGGTTTTTCGACATTTACGAGCCAAGTTCAAGCTTGATCCGGCCGATTATCTCATGTCATTGACGAGCAAGTACATTCTCTCCGAACTTGGGTCACCGGGAAAGAGTGGAAGCTTCTTTTACTTCTCTCGAGATTACAAGTACATCATCAAAACTATCCACCACGCCGAGCACAAGTTCCTGCGGAAAATCCTGAAGGAATACTATTCCCACGTTGAACAGAACCCCAATACCCTCCTTTCACAGTTCTATGGTCTTCACCGAGTCAAAATACCATATGGGCGAAAGATCCACTTCGTTGTCATGAACAATTTATTCCCACCTCACCGAGATATCCACCAGACCTTTGATTTGAAGGGCTCTACAATTGGGAGGGATTTCAAGGAGGAAGATCTCGAAAAGAACCCGCGTGCTACCTTGAAAGACCTTAACTGGCTTCGACGAGACCTGCACCTTGAATTTGGAGAAGAAAAGAAACGAATATTCTTCGAGCAGATGGAAAAAGACGTGCATCTCTTGCAGAAACTAAAAATCATGGATTATAGCATGCTGGTTGGGATTCACGATCTCCAAAGGGGCAACCAAGAGAATCTGCGTGACAAGACTTTGCAAGTGTTTCAACCGGGGGGAGACACTCCGACGGATGATACAGGGCCCTCTGGCCAGGGCCCCTTGACGCGAACACCGAGCAAACTTGAGACTGCCAGAAAAGCCAGGGAACTGAGGCAAATGGTCAAGCAGGAGAAGCCGGTTCCAATGGGCCAAAGCAGTTCTCGGATGCCGGATACCTTGGAAGAAAATACCACTAAGCGTGACTTTATATTCTACAGCGATGACGGAGGGTTTCAGGCTACTCACGAGGATAACAGTCCAGGTGACGAGATTTTCTTCCTGTCGATTATTGATTGTCTCACTCACTATGGGACGGTTAAGAAACTGGAGCACTTTTGGAGTTAGTTACCCTTTACCCATATCCTCAAATAGAAGAATGCTGACAGTCATACAGAGGGACTCAGTCATGACAAAAGGCTCATCTCACCCGTCCGACCTGAACCTTATGGTGACCGTTTCATCGAGTTTATCGAAGGGATCACCAAGAGTCCAGAAGAAGTCGCACGTGAAGCAGCATCCCGACTCACGGTACCACACACCAATTCCATACCAATCTCTAACCGGAATACAACGTCACTCGATTCCGCTCGAAGATCAGGAAACCATCACATGAATAGAACAAAGCCGGATAATCCAACCATCCAAAGAAACTCGAACGATGCATTGAAAGGGGAGAAGCATGGTGAAGAAGAAGCAGATCGACCAGACCCCAGGACAATAGGAATTGTCCGTAGCCCTAGTGCAGAGCGGACGAATGGCATGCAGGGACAAACACTCCCGGTAGTAGAAGAGCTTGGGGAGGCGAGTAGTCAAGGTGGTCGTAGTGCACATAGTCAAGACCGAGACTCGAATGGTGACATAAGGCCCGCGACACCAGCGAAGGTTACTGCGGATGGCAGGCCGATGACACCAGCGAAAGACTATAGTCCGGTTGGGAACGGGTTTGGATTGAGAAAACAATTGAGCAGGCAGAGTCTGGATAAGGTCCTACCGCCACTGCCCACAACAGCAAGCCCGGCTCCGATGGATAAAAAGGAGTCCATATTCAGGATCAAGCGTTAGTAGAGATGGATGACGGACTCTACCTTGACACGGAAATGAAGTTTGGGAGGACACGAGGGAATACTAATAAGGAGTGGGCCTAGATGTGGAATTAAGAGGGAAGGGGCATCATGATACCATTCTCCAGCGATTTGCTTGCACAGCGTTTCTTTCATTCTGTTTATCACACCACCGAAGCCCAGACGGCCGTTTCTTTGTGCTTAATTGTACCAGTCATCAACGAATTTCCTTGAGTTAATCTGCTGCGTGGGACTGGAGCGGAAGAGATTGTAGATAGGAGGGCTTACCTAGAATTGTTCTTCCTTTTGGAGAAGATGAAAGGATTTTGTACGTTAGACTTTGGGTGCACAGTGCCGTAAGGCTTGATTGACGAAAACGACAATAAGATGAACTTGCTGTGTCCCCTTTTATTAAATGGTGAATTACACTGCGGGTCACGTTGGTATGGATCTTGATAAGGAGCAAGGCTCCACGTTGCGTAGGTAATTAGTATTTTGTACATGTACCTATTCAATTGAAGACAACTTCGAGATGAAGAATATCTTCGATGTCCGTTCCTGTGTTTGCCCTTCGTGTCGCGTAAAGATTAATCTTGCATTGCAACTTCCCTTGGCTACGACGTCGATGATCACTACTGCATCTACCGCAACACTCCACATCGCCGACAATATCACGAACCGAAGTAACAATACTGTAATTATGGACAACAAGAAAGAGCACATCGTGCCTAAAGAGACGGGTGTCATTGAAGAGACTGGGCGCGTCGAAGACTCGGAGCTGGTCACCAAGAAGATGGAAGAACAGAACGCATTCGCTGAGAGACGTCCCTCTGCTAGCTGTGTCGACAAGATCCCAATTACACCAGAGCGTCCTACATCCTCACTCAGATACAATACGCCAATCACTCCCCGGCATACCACGCCTACTCCCGAGCGCCGCCCTCGCCTTGCTTCTCTCCCCACAACCACCGAATCAGACGAAGAGCAACATGATCTCTCCATCACCTCTGAATCATCCTCCTCTGGTCTGGGACTCGGGGTCATGAGAAGCGGCCCCTCTATCCCCCACCAACGCCGAACAAGCAATACGCGGCCCCACCCTCTGCGCAACCACAAAGCGCGGCTGCCGTCCTGGCACGCGACGGCCAAGGGCCCCGAGTCCATCATCTGCGAGTGCATTGAGAAGATCGTCACCTTCCACCAAAACATCAACGTAGCAGCGAGTCCAAACTCCGCGTCAGTGGACTTTAAGCTGTTTCTGGATGCCAACAAGGAGATTGTGAGGGCGTGGTGTATGCTGGAGGATGGCGGGGAGATTAAGGGAAGTGTGGTGCTGGAGCAGAAGAAGGATTGTATGCATGCTATTCTGGTGGCGTGGGGGGGCAGGGAGGTTGATGTAAGGGGAGGGTGGATTACGCAGGCGATTGAGCTGGTGGATTTGGGGATGGAGTTTGCGAGGGAGTGGGAGGTTGTTACGGGGGTTAGGGTTGTGGGGTTGGGATTGGAGGGGAGTCCGGAGAAGCAGAGGGAGGGGTTGGCGTCTATTGCTGCTGGGGAGAGTGATGATGGCTTTAGTCCGGTGAAGCTGAAGGATATGTTTACGGCTGTTGCTGCTAGTGATACCGCTGGGAGTGATGAGAGTATGGAGTATATTGCTCCTCCCCCTGTTTCCGTCAAGGTTCTGCTTGAGACGAAAGGCGGGAAGGTCTCAGGGAATAATGGATCGCTTTCCACCCGTCCAAATGGTATGTCCCATTCACTTATAATGCGTTATTTTATATTGTTTTATTGAACAATGGAACTGACAATGGAATAGAATCACCTCGTCGGGCCAGATGTTCTAGTCATGGTTCAAATTCTTCCGACAGTTCCAACGACTCTAACAAACTAATCTCATCTCCCATACTCGGAGAACCTTTTCGATATAGTCCTTCAACTTCCAATCCAAAGCCCACAAACCTCGAAGAAGCTTTTGTCCACGAACGTCTAGACAGGATCGAGACCTTTTTAGTAAGATACCCCGATTATTTGCTGTCTTTTCCAGAGCTTTCGCTTTATCATCTCTTACAATATCATGAAGTCAATCTGACATCCTTCCCAGTACCAACAGGACAATCAAGCCTTCAAAAAGATCGAAAACCTCATCGAGCAACGTCTCTCAAAGATCGAAGACAAACTCCTTCAGCGACCCGTCACCCAATTTTCTTTAAAAACCATCGAGAATTTACTCGACCAACATCTTGAAAAGGCTGAGACTCGCTTTGATAAGCAGTGCGACCAGATCCAAGAGAGTATCAACAAGCTTGCCATTGAAAGCTCCGCCAACACTGCGACATTCTTGAACCAACTTACCCGAATCAACGCCGAACAGCGCAAGATCGAAGATTTCCTCAAGCAGGAATCCATCACCAAAGCATCATTGTCACAGATCGAACATCACCTCAATAAGCAAAACGAAGGAATGTCGCTCCTAGACAGAGGAATCATGATCCGTAAGAAACCTTTGCCATGATCAACTGTCTGAGATGCTAACGAACACTTATAGAACAACTCCATGATACCGTCTTCCGCGGCTGGGATGCATTGAAGCTGGAGCAGAAGCGCAATACCATCGTTCTGATGAAGAGACTCACCTCGGACTGGCAGGATATGTATCGCACCAAGTTTGTCGTTCTTGAGAAGCTGCCTTCTATTACGAATATGAGCAGCGCATCTGAAGCCGATATCAAGATCCTCGAGGTTCAGGCCAAGTTGTTCAAGGTATGAAAGCATCTAGGTTTTATGATTTCTCGTGCCTCGGATGTTTTGAGCCGGGAATTCCCCTTGATCTATCCAGGTTGTAATACTAACCGCGAACTTACAGGATACTGCCAACAAGACCAAGTCCAAGATCGATACCATTGAGCAAGTCGTATCTGCCCTTGCCGTATCCGCCCATCTCGAACAGCAGGCTACAAAGCTTGAGACTGATATCGCGGTCCTGGAGGAGGAGAGGGATGAGCTCTTGCTGGCTAAGATGGATGGTCACTGGACATACACTGCATTCGACGAGATGACCGATCTTATGTGGCCACAGGGCGATCCCGACACCGAGACCGATATTGATACTGACACTACTGTCAATAGCCAGGACGAAGATGTTGGTACTGAACTTGGTGGTCGTGGTAGTGGTGGTGGGGGTGGGGGTTGTGCTGTTATGTGAGCTGGTTGGGTTGGCACATAAATCTTCTACGC
>QGMI01000356.1:0-34702 GCA_007821535.1 Lachnellula occidentalis
ACGGACCCGGACAGGAGTGCTTAGGTGGTCGGCTTGGACGGCGGAGCCCGGGCAGGGACCTGGGGGCGAGGGTAACGGAGGTGGTAGCTATTGTCTAGATGATGAGAATGTCAGCTATTGCACACATTATTCGAAGACGAAAGGAAATGCCATGGAAGAAGGGGATTGATACCCAATCTACAGACAAGAGCAACCACCACCCCGACCCTCACCGCCGTGGTCTCCTCCCAGGCTCGAGACACCGCCCCCTTGGCCTTTTTGATAATTGTGGTAAACATATTTTGGTAAAGATGTTTGGGGTTAAATATCAAAAAGTTGTAAAGAGAAGAGAAGAGTCAAGGGAAAGCCGGCAGAGACGTTCCCTTTATTCTTCCAACCCTACAACGGCAGGTGCTTCTAGCTTGAACTTGACCGTCTCGTTACTTCCGCATCCTCACGCCACAAGCATTTGCAATTATGATAGGGTCATAGTAATTAATCCACACATTCTTGTGTTCCTGCCAAAACCGAGCTCTCAACAAGCAATTACGACCACACCCATACCCTCGAACCGCCTCGAAGCCTACCGTAGGTATGTACTATGATGAATCAGGGCCCTGAAGTGCAGTCGCAACCGCAACCACTCTCACGGTGACTCTCAGTAAGCATTTCGGTATTAATGGCAAAACAACAACGTGACACCGACATCAAAGTAAACAGGTGTCCACTAGACCCGTGTCGATAAGATGCCGCGAATCGTGAAAGTAATGCAACAGCTCCCAGTATACTGTCGTGGGGTTGCGAAGCGCCACCACGTGATCCATAGTCAGGTGCTCAAGTTGTGGGAAGCCTTATAAAACGGGGCTTCTCTACTCACTTAGAACACCATCCATTCTATAATATATTTTATAACCTCTTATTATTTTACTTATTAATTATGAGTGTTCTATAAGTCAGATCCTAGCTATAGAGTTCGCAGTTATATTGCCCCTTAATAAATTAGTAATTACTATAAGGGGTAAGGCATACTTTAAGGCTTATAAGATGTATTTGAATGCTATTAACTAAAAAGGGGAATAGGAAGCCTTTATTATAACTGCCTAAGACTTAGAAGTTGAAGCTTTTAGGAGTTTTTAATCATAAGACGAATTATAAAGCGTTGCTATAGTAACTATATAGAACGCGATACTATTTTCAATTGAAAGTGCTACCTATTTAATATTAATATCTAGAAATGATAGTGATGATGAATTATAGGGATTATACTAGTAAGGACCTATTAGTTTAGTGCTCTTTATTTATAGAAACTAGTTTTTAGCAACTAGGGAAAGGTTGTGATTGTATTTTATTAGGATTAGTAATATCTTAATACAATTTGAGTTTAGGCTATGACTAAGTAGTCTAAGCTATTATATTAAAGTGAGCTAATTATAAGGGCGTTTTAGCTAAATACTTAGAAGCTAGAAATTATAAGGAGAGAGAATAGGTCTATTAGGAACGATTATAAGGCTAGTACTTCGAAATCCGAGGGGGCAAAGCCTTATTTTACTAGGTCATATGATTATAAAGTCTTTAGAAGTAGTCCTTATATCTTAATTATTAGGGAAAAAGAAAGTTTTAGGTATATGTATTAGATATTACAGAAGTGTATAAGGGATTTTTAGTACCTAACGCTAAAATTTAGGGGTTATTTAGATGCCCTATATCCTATTTTTAAGTCTGAATTTTGATTTTGCTCTTTATCTAAAAATCTTAAAAATTGATATTAGTTTATTCTTATCCTAACTTTCCTTAAAGTAATATTACTTTATTATTATACTAGTATATTACTTACTATTGATATGTCTTTATTTAACCTACAAACTCCTACTAGATTCGCCTAGATAATACCTATATTAGATCTTGTAATTAGTAGAGTTAGCTTAGGGAAAGATAAAATGCTAACTACTTTAGTAGGAGCTATTACTAGTAACTAATAGGAAGTAAAAGATAAGGCCCTAAGTACTTCTTTAGGAAATATAGTATCTTCGCCTAGCCTTAAGCTAGAGAAGCTTCTAATAAGGAAGGAAAGGAGAAAGCTAGCTATAGAAGTAAAGTAGAAGTAATATACTAAACCTAAGAAGAAGATAAATAGTACTACCTCTCTAAAGGTACTAACTATCATATTAGACGAACTTAGTAGACCTAAGAGCTACTCTAGTAATATCTTTATAATAGGAGGGTATAGTCTAGATAGATTTCTAGAGTAAATTAAGCCTTTTATTATTAATAATAATTTCGTTAGGGAT
Organism: Lachnellula occidentalis; assembly: GCA_007821535.1. NCBI lineage: Eukaryota > Fungi > Ascomycota > Leotiomycetes > Helotiales > Lachnaceae > Lachnellula > Lachnellula occidentalis. The sequence continues at coordinate 2,268 of QGMI01000356.1, forward strand.
GCTCCTAAAAAGGAGTCTTTTAAGAAGGATTCTTTAAAGAAGAAGGAGAAAGATAAGAAGCTAAAAAAGTTAAAGGTAGTACTAATTCTATTATTATTAGATGATTTATTATCTTCCTCTTCGTCTTTAAAGTACTCTTCATCTAGTAAAGAGTTATTAACATTAGATACTAAATTAAGTAATAAGGCTATAAAGAAAACTTAAAGGTCTAAGTCTAAATTAAAGAGGTCTTACTATAAGAAAAGCCTCCTATAACTTACCTTTTAGAACCTAATGCTAATTAAGAGGACTTATAGTATGCCTTCTTTTAATAGAACTAATATTATAAAGTACTTTAGGACTTTAGAATAATACTTTAAGACTTATAGAGTTAAGCATTTAGATAAAAAGATTAACTAGGCTATTTAGTATATAGATTCCTAAATTGCTTAGAATATAGAATGACTCGCTAAGACGACGAAAAGCTAAAAGAGGTTCTAGGAAATCCTTTATAAAGAGTATTAAGCTAGGGATGTAGATTAGATAAAGTATACTATTAGTTATTTAGACTAAGTTATCTAAACCTTTTAGGGAATAATAGGGACGATTTTAAAGATATAGATCTAGACTTACTACTATGAATTTAATAATGTAGTTATAGGATTACTATAAGAAATTAGGTTAACTAACTACTAAATAATAATGAAGTTCTTCTAAGGACTTTTATAAAACCTTTAAGATAAAGTAATAAAGTATATCTATAAGGAACCTAAGTATAGTTAAAAATATATGTAGGAATTTAAATAGGTATATGATTATATTAAGAAGGATATTACTAGTATTAAGGAAATTAGTTAATACCTAGATAAGCAATTGATAGTAATATTACTATATTAATTAAGCAAGAAGGTAGCCTTAATTTACTTGCTAGTCTAATCGATTCTACGTAGATTAAAGGAAACTAAGAAATCGAAGGGTCTAGTACTACTTTATAATATACTATAAGACGATAGACAACTATAGAACTAGTTAATAGATAGCGTTTCTGAAAAGGAGCTAGAAGATATTATAGATAGGCTTAAATCGCTCCGTATTAACTAAATGATTATAGACTAAATCTACAAGCAGCCTATAATAGTCGAAATTAATAAGCTTCTACTTAATGCTCTAGAGGAAGGTATATCTAATATGCTAGTAGTACTAGTATAAGTAGGCTACGTATAGAAAGCGGATTTTGCTAAATGTTAATAGTATTTAAATAAAATTTTGCTAGGAATATAACCCTAGCTAAAGTATTAATAGTAGAACTAATACTAGGACTACTAGGTATTCTATAGATTAGGAATTATCTATGAAAAGAGGAAGGACCCTAAGGACCTTTCTAATATAGTAGAAATCTATCTTAGACTATAGCCTAAGGATAAAGCTAATTTGAAGCCTATCTAGCTTAATCTTAATTAATTATAGTACTTCTAAGTACTTATGAGATTAGGTATAGATAATAAGTCTATAGGTAGTATTGCTAATACTTAGAAGGTAGCTTAAGTAGTACTATTTAGTAAGGAAGTTATAATAGAAGTCATAAATATTAAAGTATAGGAGGTTCCTAAAAATGAAAGGGTACTAGAAACCTAGATCTTAATAGAGGAAAGTACTACTAAAATCTAGAATCTTTTAATAGAAAGGAGAGTAGTAATAGAGCTAGTCCTAAGTAAGACAATTTAAAAGAAGAAGCCCTAGAAGCTGAATAAGATACTTTAGGAGAAGCTATAAGAATAGGCTTAGCTAGCTAGAATGAAGTCGCCTAAACCTAAGCCTAAGCTGTAAAATAGCATTATTATTAACGTACTAGATAATGGACTACTATAAGTGAAACCTAAGCTAGTAGTAGTATCTACTAAACCTAGAAAAGAAAAGCGTTCTATAAGAGACGAAGAAGTAAACGACTTGTTTAATATATAGATAGTAGATAATAAAGGAGATAACTAATTAGAGGTTTTAAAAGCAAGTCGTATTATAAAATAAGCTAAGGTGCAAAAGGTACTAAAAGCTATAGGGATTATAGAAGAGTCGTTATTTAAAGCCTAGGTATGAATGCTTATTAGACTACTAAAATTAGGTATTGTTGAGGGGTCGATAAGAGATGCGTGCGTCCCTATAGCACGTGACTTGCGAAAGCAATAATACTATAAAATACAAGACTAATAGAGGGGCAGGAATCATATAGTAAAGAAGAAGGTTAATTTAAAAGAGTATATATTCGATAGCTAGCTAATCTAGTAATCGTAGAAGAACTTATAGCTATACTATAGTCAGGTTATCTAACTAGGCTTTATCTGGCTAGGCTAGCCGGCCTACTTTAGTAAAAGATAGGAGGTAAAAGATAGAGCGTAAAATCTCCCTACTATATACGTCCCCCCCTAATTCAGTAACCTATTCAGCCTTCTAAGCTATTATCTAAAAGTAATCTATATATATAAATTTAAAGCCTTATACTTTTATCTATTCTAAAACTAAGTAACTAAACTAACTAAATAAATAATAACTAGCTACTTCTATACTAGTTTCTTAACTTGCTTACTCTTTTATATAGCTATTATAAGAGTAGCTAGAACCTTATTACTTCTCTTCTTCTTCTTTAGAGTTAGAAGCTCATTTGCTTTAATAGTATTAGTTGTAGTAGTCTCCTCTATAATAGCCTTTGCCTTAGCTTCTACCTTCTCCCTAGCAAATTGCTTAATAGCATCCTTAGGTTCTTTTATAAGATCTTCTACTATCTTTCTAATATCCTAAGAAATCGTCTATAGAGAACTATTACTATTAGTTAATATAGGGATATATAGGATTTCTTCTTCTTCTACCTCTATAAGGTTTATCTCCTTAAGAGTAAAAGTAGGTTTACCTTTATCTATAGGTTAGATCTATTCCTTAGGAGTAAGAGTAGGTCTAACTCTAGGATCCTTTATTACTTTATCTCCTGAAGGTTCAATTGCAATTACTAAACGAGTATATAGTTTTTAGATAATAGTATTTATAGCTTTAGTTTTTGCTATAAGCTTTTCTTTTAGAGCAAGGCTCTTAATCTAGTACTTATAATTATTAGGGGTTTTACTTGACTACTATATATTAATATTAATTAGCTTTTAGATATTATTTCCCTACTCCTACTAAGTATAGAATAAAAGGGTTTTAAATATAGTACGCTCCTTAGCTTTGAAGGTCTTTAAAACTTTAAGTGCCTTAGCTATAGCTTTCTTAGCCTATTTCTATTAAAATGTAGATATCTCCTTAAGGTTATAATTTAGTACTTTTATTTATAGCTCCTGAATGTCTTCTTAAGGAATTCTACTAGCAAGTACCTTAGAAAGGTTACTAATCTATCGAAGTATTAAGGTTAGAAATTAGTAAGTAGGAAGATTAAGGTTAGCCCTAAAGAGAGTCTCTCTAGAGATAATATAGCTATTCTTATTATTTTTGCTAAACGTAGAGCCTACTTTCTTGCCATTCTCGTATAGTCTAGTAGATAAAGAGGCTATTAGACTAGAAGAATAAATGATTAAATCCTTCCTAGTACTAGTACTATTATTAGATATAAACTAATATAGAGTTCTAACTTAAGTATAGAGAGTTAACCTAGTCTCAAGTTCTATATCCTTATCCTCTATCTAATACCCTTATTTGTTAAGCTTTTATTTCTTACTTCTTATCTTAGCAAGCTATTAAAAATGAGGATACTTAGGGAGGTATTTATTATAAAAATTGATATTAGTATCCTATATGATATTATTACGGATTTCCTTGAGTATAGAGACTGAAACTCCTTCTCCTCCTTGTAAAACATTAATATTAATAACTAAGTTAGGAGCATTTTGAAAACTATATAGATTGCTTTTAATCTATATAGTATTAATAATTTCTCTAGCTTTAAAGATCCTCACGCAAGAAGGGATAGTATAAAGGTCTCTCTTATAATCTTCTTAGAGACCTATATAGATAGCATAATTATAGGGATCGTATAAAATAAGCTATTAAACGACCGATTGAAATATTAGATTATAGTTAATATTAAAGCCTATAATCTTCCTAGAGTAGTACTTAATATACTTGAGTTATAGCTTTAGACTAGTAGTAAGTTCTTTATAAGAGTTATTAAAAAACTAGTAGTTTCTCTAGTACTACTTGAGATATTTATCTTTGGTAATAGTAGAGGATATAATACTACTCTCTTATATAATAGTTTCGGGGATAGGGGCTAGAGATACGTTTACTAGTCTTTTGCCTTTATAAGAAAGTATAATAAAGTTATTAATCTAGGTCCTATAGTAGTACTTGATAAAAGCATTATTATAATTAAAGAACTCCTATATTATTAAGTAGTTTCTAATAAGTTCCTTAATAGAGGAGTACTCTATAGTAACATCTAAAATTTCTTTAAGTTAATAGAGTATAATAACCTTAGTAGAGGTAGTATTAACTATTAGTATTAGATATTAGGAAAGAAGTTTTAAATAATAGGTATAGACGCCTAGTCTATTATATATAGCCTCCTTTAGGAGCTTTACCTCTTGATTAAAGTCGTATTTACTAGTTTTAGCTAGCTTTACTTTCTATAGGTCTAGAAGATCGTAATAGTAGATATTTCTAAGATATAGTTTCTTCGTCTTAGGTTCTTTATTAGTCTCGTCTACTAGCTCTCCTTCTTTATTAACTATTCTAAGGACTTTACTTAACTCTAGTTTAGGTTTATTAATTGAAGTCTAACCTAAGACTAAAAATACTATATTATAGTTCCTTTTTCTCTTTTTAGGGGCCTAGCCTTCTTCTAGTTTAGCTTCTTTAAAAGGCTCCTTATCTTTATATCGAACCTTATTATTAAAACTAGGAGGCTAGGAGTACTTATCCTTAAGCTTGACCTATTATAGTACTAAGATTCTAGAAAAGGAGAACGTAATACTATATCTAACTAGGTCTATTTGAAGAGGATTTATTAATAAGTCGATCTAATTTTCCTTATTATAGATAGTAATAGCTTGATCTAGGACCTTAGATCCCTAGTTAGGATATCTACTACCTTTCTATCCTCCTATAAAATATGCTTATAGTACTTAGTTTAATGCTATAACTATATCTCTATATTTGACTTTTATATTATTAACTTTTATAAAGAAGATAACTACCTTAAGCTAAGTATTTCTTCCTAGTAATATAGAATCGAGGTATACTATGATTTCTTTTCCTTTTATTAAATTACTAAATGTAGTAATAATCTTTTCTCTAGCTATATTAACCTTTGACTTGATATTAGAGATTCTCTTATATTCCTTAAAAGTATCTACTTCCTTAATCTTAAACTCTTCTCTTGATAAATTAGTATACTTAAAATAGGTACTCTTATTAACCTACTCCTAATACTTAAGATAGATATCCTTTATATTAATCTTGCCGACCTTATAAACTTCTACTCCTTATAACTATAGTAGAAACTAATCTTTAGGTTAGAGGGATAGTATAATATCTTTAAAATCCTTTAGGTAAAGGAGTATATCTAAGCTAAGGCTAAGAGCTTTATCCTTTACTTCTATAAGGGTAATTCTAGCTATTATACTAGTTTAAGGGTTGCTTTTTATAAGCTTATTCTAGGGTAGAGTAGTACTTAGATTAGTAGATTCTATAGAAGTACTCATTTTGAAATAAAGCGCTTTTCTAGGGTATTAAATAGTATAGAAAAGAAGGTATTAGAATAGGTAAATTATAAAGGTTTGAAAAGCAGAATCTAGTAATAGCGAAGCTTTAAAGCTATATAAGGAGTTTAATTATAATAAAGCTCCTGAAGGTTAAAATATCTTAAAGTAATCTAATAGAAGGTAAATATAAGGTTTAACCTTAAGGAAAAGATTATAGAAATAGTAGTAATAATAGTATAGGAGTACTTATAGAATGAAGACTTACTAGCAAGAATCTATACTAAAGTAGTTATTATTATTATTATTATAAGTAAAGGGATTTACCAACTTGAGAGTCTCTAATTGACTATTCTTTTAAAGTAAGTATAGAAAATACGATTAGGAGCAAAAAAGGAAGGGGATTGCTTTATGATTCTTATATAGCAAGCTTAGAAGGTTCTTAATAGTATAGGGAGTGTTTAGAAGTTGAGGATATATTATTATTATAATATAGAGTCGAAGGTATAGAGGCCTTTATTAATATTACTTATATAGGTAATTCTCGGCACTAATAGTAATAACGAGCTCTTAGTATACTAGTAACTACTTCTTCTTTCTAACTTCTACTAAAGTCCTCTAAGGACTATAGAAGTAGGTAAAGACTCTCCTTGATTACTATATTCTAAATCTAATATCAAAATAGTATCTAAAATACTTTTCTATCCTAAAATTGAATTAAATCAGATAGGTTATCTCTCTCCTAATTTACTATTATTATTATAGTACCCTTATCGCTTTGCTATTTTCCTTACTTTTTAGTATATAATACTACTAAAATCTAAGTATATTAGCAAACATACTATATATAGTTAGTAATATACTTTCAAACTTACTCCTTTAAATCTAGGCTAGCTAGGCTAGCTAGCCGAGATTTGTTTACTTGGTTCTCCCTTTATTTTAAATCGAATATACTATCTAGTAGCGTAAAATACTAAGCCTTTTTATTATTCTTAGCCTTAACCTTCTAGAGGTATATTAGTATCTCTTCTACTACTTATATTCCTTATAAGCTTTTATCTTTATCTTTATTATCAACTTCTACTATAGTATACTTTGACTTCTCTTCTACTATAAAGGTTAGTAGAATAACTTAAATATCCTACTTATTACTATCTTCTTTAAGAGCTATTAATATACTTAGTAGTTAAACTCTATTAATAGTTATAAGAACCCTTTAAACTTAAGGAACTCTATACTTCTTTTGAGGTTAAATTACTTATTACTTAGTTAGAGAATTAGACTATTCTAGCTACTTAGTTATTCTCGAATTCTTCTCGGTTTCTATAAGATATAGATTCCTACCTAATAGATATAATATCTTCTTGCTATAGATAATATTCCTTAGTTTATTATTATCTAAGGAGATATTATTAAGATTAAGAGAATTAATAGGACTTTGAGTATCTTTCCCTAGCTTTTTTATGCTCTTAAGTATCCTTAGTTTATAGATAATAGTAGTTTAGTTAGAATTAGCCTCCTTACTCGGATTTTTATTAATTAAATTTTAAGTCTAGTTTTTCAATTTCTTTGATTTTTCTAGTAAAATAGCCGGACTTTCTAGACTCTTTTCTTAAGTTTCCCTTTTATTCTACTTAGATCTAGGCAGTCTAGACCCCTATAAAGAAGAATATAGTAGAGACCTACTTACAAAGGTACCTCTAGGAGGTTTTATAGAGATAGCTTTTAGGGATTTAGAGGTAGATATTTTAGTAAAACTACTATTCTTGGTATCTAACTCCTTACTAGAGCCTTCTATAATATCTAATATGACCTTCTATTATATCGCTCCTTGCTCTTCTTCTTCTACTATACCGACTTTATTATTAATAATAACCTTCTTATTATTAGACTTATTCTTAACCTTATTATTAGTAGAATATAAATAGCTATTTCTTGATAGGAACTTCTTTAATCTCTTTCCTATAAACGTACTATATAGCCTTATTCTATCGAGTTTAGCTATCTAGAAGTATCTCTTATTATAGTTTGCTTTAATAATCTTATATAGACTAAGCTATTTAAAGTCAAATTTCTAAGATCTTAATATATCTTTTTCTAATATAATATCTTTCTAGAGAACTAGATCTCTTACTTCAAGAGGCGTATTCCTAATATTATATACTTAGTCGAAATACTCCTTACCTTCTTTATGTTATTAGCTCTTCTTGAGTCTAGCTTCCTTAATATCTTTATCTCTTATTAGAATTTAGTATACATGAAGCTCTAAAAGGTCCTTATAAGTCTTGACTTTATCTTAGTTTAGTATTCTCTAAGTCGGGTATTTTATCTTAATAGGGAGTATAGCTTCTCTGCTATATATAATATAGAATGGTATTTCTCTAGTTGGTTAATAAACTGATATTCTTTCTATAAGTAAGATAGCTTCAATAGCTTATTCGTATTTATACCCTCTAAGTATCAGTTTTGCTATAGAGTTTATAATCCTTTAATACCCTTTCTCGGTTATACTATTTGCTTCTAGATAATAGGTAGAAACTTAGATTTAGCTAATATTATATTTATTAAGGAGTTCGATTATTTCTCTTATAAACTTAGTTCTTCTATTTATAATAAGTTTCTAGAATAAACTATATCAATAGATAATATCTTTCTAGATAAAGTTAGCAATATGTTTAGCCTCTTTCGTAGGAATGAGTTTAGCTTTAGGCTAACTAGAGAAGTCTTCCCTAGCTATAATTATATACTTATTTCTACTAGGGATAGTAATAAGATCGATTCCCTATTTTTCTATAAGCCTATTTAGTCTTATCGGATAGAGTAGTTCTTTCTAGTATCTACTATCTCTTAACTAGCAAGTAGTATATATTAAGATATATTTCTTAATATTATGATAATATCTATCTTAGAAGTAATAGTAAGAGACCTTATAATAAGTACTCTCTCTACCCTTATATCCTATTTTATTATAAAGACATTTAATAATCTCTAATCTCTCTTTAGGATTATTAATTATTAGATATATTATATATTGCCAAGTTGATTATTTCTAGAGTTTGTAGTTGAGAATAATATATTAGAGAGCCTTCCTCTTAAAGCCGGAATATTTATTTAGTAGAATGCCTTATAGTTTCCTTAGATTAGTAAGAAACTAGGCGATTTAGTATAATTCCTTAAGGTAGAAGCCGTTTAGATAGACTATATCTTCTTTTTCTTTATCTAGCTCGTTTTCGTTCTCCTCTAAATCTAACTTAATAGAGTAGACTCCTCTAAGCTCTTATAGAAGATAATCGTCAAATTCCTTATTATCCTCTTGCTTAGTAATATCTATTATTATAACTAGTTTTCGGGATATCCTATTAGTAGCTCTATATTTATTACCTAGTATATACTTAACCTTAAAGTCGAAGGTTTAGATATATACTAACTACTAAGTTATTATTACTCCTAGATAGTTAGAAGTACTAATCTTCAACTATACTACTAGAACTTTAGTATCTATTTCTAAAGTGAAATAAGTTCTATATAAGTAGTAATAGAGTTTCTTAAATGCCTTATATACTCTATAATATTCTCTCTTAGTTGTATTATAGTTTTACTTAATAAGACTCTAGATCCTATTCTCGTACTATACTACTTGGAGCTAGCCTTTCTCGTCTCTTTAGCCTAAGGTATACCCCTACCCTTTTAGACTAGTATTAATAGCAAGAACAATTTCGAAACTATTAGGACTATAGTCTATGCGATATAGGGCTAGGGTAGATATTAGAGCTATTTTGAGGATTTCTATAGCTTCCTATTATTTATCTCTTTAATCCTAGGTTGTATTCTTCTATATCAGTTGATAAATTAGCTCTATAACTTATACGAAATCTTTAACCTAGATTTGATAGTAGCTAGTAATACCTAGGAAAGTATAGCCTTTACTAGTATTATTATACCTTATCTAATTGAGAATCTTGATAATTTTAGTACTTATAGGTTTACGTCCTTAGTAACTATAGATAAAACCTATAATATCTATTCCTTCTTTAAGAAACTAAGACTTAGGTCTAATATAAGCTCTAGCCTACTTAATTCTCTTAAGAGTTTTATCTAAATTAATAAAGTATTCGAAGATATATCTCCGGATTCCTAGATAGATCTCTTTACTATTATACTTGCTATAAGGTCCCTTAATGCTAATATTATCTATAAAAGGGATTATAATATCTAGAATCAATAGTCTTAGGATTCTATTAACTACTTGTATAAACTATACTACCGAATTTATTATTCCTTATAGTAACTATATTATTTACAATAGCCTTAAGGGTATTATAAAAGAAGTTATATCCTTTAATCATTTAGTAAGCTCTACTTGATTATATCTAGAGAAGAAGTCAACTAAGGAAGAGTAAGTACATCTAGTAAATTCTTCTAAGAATTCGTCAACTAAGGGTAGTAGATTGGTATCCTATATTATTACCTTATTTATTTCTATTATAGTATTAATAAGTTGATATTTCTTATCCTTTTTAGCAACTAAGAACTATAGGTTTTTATAAGCTCTTTTACTTTCTTCTAAGATACCTCTTTATAGCTAATCTATTAATATTTCTTGAACTATTCCTTTTAATACTTTAGGGTAGAAGAAGTTTAGTTTTTACTATACTTTATATTTGACTATTTAGATTTCTACTAGTAGTTAGACGTTTAGGTATACTACCTTATACTTAGTCTAGATAAAAGATAAGGCTCCTTCTTGATTTTCTAGAACTTCTTATAATATTTCTCTTTCTTATAAAGTTGTATTACTCTTAATATCTAGGGATTTCTAGTACTTCTTAGTAAGTCGTTCTATTTAAAGGAAAGCCGCAATTCGTAGTAAGAAGTAGTATCTATATTTTCCGGTTTTAGGTTATTCCTAAAAACGACTTTGCGAATCCTTATACTAGTTTTTATTACCTCTTAGAGGTTCTCCTATACTATCTAATATATCTACTAGTAGAGCCCGTACTGATTTTAGTTTATATATAGTATAAACGTAGAGTTTATTATTATTATTACTAAATTTTTCCTTCCCTTTTATCTTTCTCTATTTTCTTTCTCTCTTCTTCTCCTTCTATTCTTATCTCTTTATTCTCTCCTTCTATCTAGTATTTCTCTTCTACCTTTCTTTCTTTTTAGGGATTTCTATTATTACTTAGTAGAGCTTTAATAGAAGTAAAATAGTATTAAAATTATAATGCCTTAATATACGAAATTATAGAAACAATATGCAATACTTCTTCCTATCCTTTATATTAGATAAACTCTCTCTTGTATCTCGTATCTTCAAACTTGTAATATTAAGAAAAATATTATTATCTAGAGATTTAGATTTTTGCGCTAAATCTAGGCTAGCTAGGTTAGCTAGCTGAGAATTTTTAGTATCTTCTAAATTTTTAGACTTAATTATAGAATAAATATATAAACTAGAATATAAATAGGAAGTATTACCTAAAGAAAATAGAGGATTTAAAATAAAGGAAATACAAAAATAACGTTTAATATAAAAATAAGGAAAACCTGTACTATACTCCCTTACTTCCCTTAGGGGATAGCTTTTCTTAATATCTCTTCTTTTTTCGATATTAAGCTTTAGTTTTCTAGTTCCCTTAGATCCTAAGTAGGATCGTATATAGTAACTAGAGCTTGCTCTTAGAGGAAGGTAGTATTATCTTTAAAAACTCTCTATTAAGATCTATTTCTAGGGTAAATGAATAAGAACTCTATCTTCCTAAAGAACGGTTATCCTAGTAGGATATTATTAGATATTATATCCTAGAAGAAAAAGGTAAAACTTGTATTAATATTATTAATACAAATATTAATATCTTAGATTACTCCTTTAAATTTGAGCCTTATTCTAGTAGTACTTATTACATTTAGATATCCTACTTCCTCGATTAGTAGCTATAGTAGGCTTCTAAAGGTATATAGTATAGTATTAATCTCTATACTAGTATCGATCATTTCTACTACCTTATTATAATTCCCTCTCCTATTTATAATATAGATTATTATTAATAGTATAAGGGAAGTAAAACCCTTCTTTAGATATTCCTCTATTAGACTATTAACTAATAGCCTTTCTATTTTATCTAACCCTAGTAAGCTTGCTTTCATTCCTACTAGTAAGGCTATATATTATAAGAACTTTATAACTATCTTAATAAAATTGCTGCCTAATAGGTAGGTCTTAATTATAAATATCTTAATCTTATATCTTTCGAGAATATATTATATAACTTCTTCTAGCAAGTATTAGGTTAATGTAATATCCTAGATAGTACTCTCTATAGCTTTCTACCCTCTTGCTTATATAATCCTCTCTCTTATTTTCGTAATAAAGGGAATATCTATCTTCTAAATAGTAGATACCTTATTTATTAGTATGATAGCTAGTATAATATCTATTAGCTCTATCGTCTAGGATCGGGTTCCTTAAATTAGTTTTATAGTTATTACTTAAGGAATCTTAGGTCTACTAAAGTTAGCCTTAACTAATATAGCTTATTCCTTTTTATCCTACTTATCCTTCTAATAAGTGTCTTTCTATATTCTTCTCTTTTAAACTACATTTACTTATAGGTCTACTTCCTATTAAGCTATTTTAGACTAGATACTAAAGGGGTTCTTGCTATCGTCTTTATTATATTCGTCTCTATTTATATCTATACTATTAGCCTAGAAGCCTACGCGAGGTTTAGCTTATAGTTTCTATAAGATCTTAGTTACCTAAAGTTGCTTCTTCTTTTTCTATTTGCTTAGATCTAGATGAAACTTAGGAACGTTTTCTATAATACTAAGGAGCTTATAGTAGAGAAGAATCCTTTTGTTAGTCCTTTATATAATATGAGGTCCTATTTATAGCCTTAGGTTTTCCTTTATTCCTATAAATATTATACTATTTTCTATAATATAGAAAGTCCTATTAGCTAAATATATATACTAAATTAGATAACTAGTTAAGTAGTAGTATATAAGAATAGGTCCTTAAATGAAGTCGGGCTTTTCAACTCTTTTATATATCTAATAAAAGTTCTTACTCTAAGGGTTTCTACTATTTGAGTTATACTTTCTATTTGAGTTATATAAGCTTCTATTCGAGTCTCTATACCTATTTCCTCTACTAGATATACCGTTTTGTATTCTCCTATTATACCTTCTAGTAGTATTAATATATAAAGCTTCTTTATTAGGTCGTATTAGTATAGGATTATTATTAAAGTTATAAGAAGTATTCTTGAATTCTTATAATATTTCGAACTATTCTTACTATAATCTAGTAATATTAGTCTAACTAATAGATAGTTAGCCTACTACTTATATAAGATTATCGATAATTTTATTAGGTTTTAGCTTAAAAGCTTGAGTCTTAGTTACTATCTTCTAGCTTATATAGGGAGTCGGTAGCCTAGGATGGCTATATCTAGTATTAAGAAGTAGAAGGAGAAAGTAGGTTAGTACTAGGAGCTAGTAAAGGTAATAGTTCAGTTCTTAATACCTTATTAGATTTGTAATAGCTAGAGGTTGCTTATACTTACTTCGTCTATTATTCAAGTAGTATACTTCTTTATTAGATATCTTAATCCTAGATACTTCTATAAATAGGCAATAGTAGTCCCTAAATTTAGTATATCAAATATAATACCTTATTCTTCTTAATATTATAACTACTACCTATTTCGGGAGTCCTTGAAAGAAAATGTCATATAGTAATATATCTTTAGCAGGTAAGTCCTTAGGGAACACTTTAGCCTAGATCTTATTAAAGTCTATAAGGTAGTATTATAGATTGTCCTCTAAGTAGGGTTAGCTCGAAATAGTTTAAAGATATATAAGAGTATTTTCTCCTTATATAGGGTCCTATTCTTTAAAGCACGCGAGTAAAGCCTAGTAGAATTCTTTTTTATTAAAAGGTTCTTAATAATATTCAAGTATGCCTTTAATATCCTTCTTTACCTAAGGTTTCAAGTTATATTACTTGAGGATCCTTCTTTTAGCTTTATCCCTAGTTATACTATACTCTTTAGCCTATTCCTTGAATCTATCTAGAAAACTAGAGATTCTAGTTTTATTAAATACTAGTAGCAAAGGTCTAGCTAGGCTTCTAGTAATAATATATGCCCTACTTCTCTTAACTAGGAGTTAATATACTTGATCTCTAATTAGGCATATTTTACTTAGGGGGTTTAGTACTTTAGATAGTTGATATACTATATCTATTTGAAATCGAGATACGCTTCCTTATTAGTATTCTAGGCCTTATAGTATTCTACTAGATACTTCTATTACTATATAATTAGTCCTCTCTTCTCCTCTTTCTATTCCTATACCTACTCTTCTTTTATCTTATCCTAATTTAGATGTATACTTTTCTAAAGCTTTTATCTTAATATATATAAGAAGTTCGTAAAGTCTAACCCTTAATATATATAGTTCTTCTTATAGTTCTATTAATAAAGGTAGTATATAGCCCTTTTAGCTGGTTGAATAAGCCTTAGAGTATAAAATATTAGATCTAATATTCGGACTATAAACCTAACTAGAAGGTTGTCTAGATTTAGTATATAATTGATAATTACTTCTTCTTTATAGTCTACTTCTTTTAGGAATATTCTTATCTACTAGATCTATTTATACTTAGTTCTCTTGAATGCCCTTTATTATAGATACTTTATAAATAGGTTTCCTTCTATATTTGCCCCTCCTTTGAAATAGAAAGTCTTATTTAGGAACTCTCTAATAGCTTCTACTTCCTTAAGGGTTAGAGCCCTAGTTGGCGTAACTTATAGTCTATTTTAGTACTAGTAGTCGCTTAGGGGGTTATTATAATAAGTCGCCCGGTTGAGGCAAAGTAGGCCGAGAGGTCTTAGCTGATAAATATAAGCATTTTACTAGCTTTCTTCTATAATAGGAACGTGATTATAAAGGTCTTCTATCGAGTTAATTAGTAATAGCATTTAGTTCTTATAAGGTTCCTACTAAAGGAGGATTAGTAGAACTTATTATAATAGAAACTCTTCTTAGGATTCTTAAAGCTTTCCTTTTAGAAGAGCTTAAGCTTTAAGAAAGGAATCTAAGAAGGGTATTTTAGGTCTAAGTATTTTTAGAGGATAAAGTAATACTTAGTTCTCTATAAGTACTTAGTAAAGGAGGTATATTAATAGTTATAGCTTCTAGTAGTAGTGGCAATTATTATTAGATTTGATATTCCTATTAGCTTATGCCTTTTTCGAACTATAATATTAGAGGGTTAATTTTGCTAACTATATATACTATAAGGATAAAGAGATCCTTTAGTCTCCCTAACTAAATATATAGTATCCCTAACTATAGGAGATAGAAGTCTATAAGTTCTAGTTCTTCTATTCTTATTATCCTTTTTTTAGTCTTAGAGCGAGCCTTTTCTCTACTTTATAAGACTCTAGGTAGAATTCTCTATTTAGTAATATTTGATTTATATCCTAGAGTTACCTCCGGCTATGTTTTTAGTTTAGTCTAATAGGGTTTCTATAATTCTTATATTATTATTAGGAAATGAAAGGTACCTAAAGTACCTTACTTTTCTAAATTCTTATTAGTTGCTTTCGTCATCTTATATAATAATATAGTTTTGATACCTAACTATTTCGGAATCCTATCTTTTAGTTAATAATATAAATAATTTCTTTTAGTAATTAATAAAATCTATTAGGGCTTTTAGTTATAACTTATTCTATTCTTTCTTAAGGTCAAATTGCTTCTTACTTTATCTTATCCCCTATTTTTAGTTTAGTTGGTTAGTTGGTATAATAAATACTTTCTGCTTATCCTTGACTATAAATCGTTTAGAATAATAAAGTTATAACGACTTTATTAATATCTATTTGACTCCTTGCGTAAGTTACTAATATCGAGGGATCGATAAGAGATACATACGTCCCTATAGCACGTGACTTGCGAAAGTAATAATACTATAAAACATAAGACTAATAGAAAGGCAGGAATTATATAATAAGGAAGAAGGTCGATTTAAAAGAGTATATATTCGATAGCTAGCTAATCTAGCAATTATAGAAGAACTTATAGCTATACTATAGTCAGGTTATCTAACTAGGCTTCATCCGGCCAGGCTAGCCGGCCTACTTTAGTAAAAGATAGGGGGTGAAAGATAGAGCGCAAAATCTCCCTACTATAGTATTAATATTAGAAATCTTATTATAGGATTAGGTCTAATAGATAAGAGAATACTAGATAAAAGTTTAGTAGAAGGGAAGATTAACTAGAAAATAAGGAAGATGCCTATTAAGGCTAATATCTTAAACTTTACCTACTATAAGGAACTAATAAGACTAGTTAGGATTAAGAATTTTACCTATTAGGAAGCGGAATCTATAGAATCTATAGAAGTTAACTTGATAGAATTTATAGGATTTGCTTATTATATCTCTCTTATACTAAAGGTGACAATTACTATTAAAAGATAGAATAAAGTAACGGATTACTATATAACCTTAGATAGTAGAGCTAAAGTTAATATGATAAGTGCTACTACTATATCTAAGGCTTAAGTTACCTTTACTCTAGATTATAAGATACAAATGACTAGTATTATAGGAAGTCAAAATAGATTCCTAGGATTTACAGATAATATTATAATAATAATTAGAAATGTAGTTATACGTTTCTAGTTTTATATTATTCTTTATAAAAGCAAAAAGGTTATCTTAGGAATGCCTTTCTTTAGATAAGCTAGAGTAAGCTTTTGCTATCCCTAGGATAGTATAAGCAGACCTATTATAAGTCTACTAGTTAATCCTAAACTAAGGGACGTTATCTAATTTGTTACTAATAAGGCAATAGAGCCTAAGAAGGGTAAGGACTCGTCTAGAATGATTATATCGCCTAGTAAATCTAAAGACTCTAACTTGGATTAGTAACTAGGAGGTAACTTTAGCTATTAGGATAATACTAATACTAAAGTTACTAATATAGAAGTTAACTATCTAGGAGCTATAGAAGTTAACTAGCTATATAGGTAATTTGATCTAGGAAAAGAATATAGATACCTTACTTGCTATTAAATGTATAATAAAGAAGTAAGGTTTTTAGATTGAATTATCTAAGAACTTTATAATAATACTACTAAATAGGTACTAGATTAAGCTACGAAGATTAAGGAAGAGCTAGAGACTTTATATAATAAGTATAAGAATGCCTTAGTAGCCTATAGAAGATAAGATATTAATATCTTCTCTATTACTAGCTAGGAACGAATTAATAGATATCTATAATAATACTATCCTAAGGCCCTATTTGTGCCTACGGGGACGGTTTGCAAATAGTGCCCGTTTAATTAGAATTGCTAATTTAGAGTTATAATAAACCTAATACTATAGAATCCTATAAGCTAGTAGCAACCCGATCTATAGCTTATAGAAGGACAAGACTAGGTTAAAAGCATTTTCAATTTTATAGAGATAGTACTAGACCTTATATAGGAAGGTATCTTCTTTAATAAGCTATATTATAGGAGGATTATTAATAAAGGGATAATCTATAGGAATAGACTTCTAGAAGCCGAAGTAAATAGGATTACTATAAAATATAGGCCTAAGTAATAGTTTAACTAAAGGACTACTAAGGTTAATACTATATATAAGACTAAAGATAAAAAGGTCAAGCCTATTAACTAAGACTAAGGTAATAGGAAAGTGCCTAGTAGAAGAAAAGACTAGTATAAAAGGTTAAAGGCGCGTAATACTTCTTAAGAGCATATTAAGGAATTTAAGGATTATGTAATTCCTCGATTTATAAATATTCCTAGAAGATTGCGATTAACTAAAGAGAATCTAAAAAGACTAGATATCGCGTAGGGTCTATAGTATATTAAGTGATAATATCTAAAAGAAGTACTAGTAGTATGAGAAAAGGCAATTGCCTTTAATTAGACCTAATGCAGAGTCTTTCATAAAGACGTTTTACTATCTATTATACTAAACGTTATTAAGTATAAAGCTTAGCAGGTAGCTAACTTTCTATATCCTTAAGTGCTATTACTAATAGTAATCTAAATGCTACAAGAGTGCCTAGAACAAGGCGTAATTAAGTATTATAATAGACTATACTAAAACCTATAGTTTTTAGTCATAAAGAAGTAACCTAGAACCTACTAATTGATTAACTCTATAATAAAGTTAAATATAATAATAATAAGAGATACTAATTTACCTCCTTCTATTAATAAATATTTAGAAGCATTTGCAGGATATATATAGGCAATACTGATTGATATATTCTCTAGGTATAATAATTAAGTACTATATAAGAAGAGTTGAAATATAACGGCGTTCTTTACGCCTATTAGACTAGTCTAAAATATTAGACTACTAATAGGAGTAATGAATTCCGTAGCCTAGTTTATATAAACTATAATGTTTATCTTTAATAAGCTCATACCGACTATAGTAATTCCCTTTATAGATAATATAGGTATTAAGGGACCCTATACTAACTATGATAGAGAGGAAATCCTATAATTCCTAGGTATAAGGCAATTTATATTTAAGTATATCTATAATATTAATAGATTACTTAAAGTCTTAAAGCAAGTAGGAACTATGATTAGGGAGAAGTCTAAATTCTATATAAATGGCCTAGATATAGTTAGTTTTATCTATAACTCTAAAGGCAGGAAACCCTTAGCCTTAAAGGTCTAAAAGATCTTAAAGTAGGAGAAATACAAGAGTATTATAGAGGCGAAATAGTTCTTAGGAATAATAGGCTACTTCTATATCTAGATTAAAGGGTATGTAATAATTTATAAGCTTATCTATAAGCTTTTTAAGAAGAATATTACATTCTACTAGGATCCTAAAGTTTATAGTATTATTATAAAAAAGCTATAGTATATACTATCTACCTTTCTAATACTTATTTATATCAACTACTTAGATAGAGTACCTGATATTATTATTCTAGTAGATACTAGTATTAAAGGATAGGGAGGCTACTTAGGCTAATAAGACTCTATAAGTAAGAAGGTATACCCTATATAGTATGAGAGTAGTAATTAGAACTATATAGAGTGAAACTATAATACTACTAAATAAGAAACACGTAGAGTACTTAAGATCTTAAAGAAACTATAAGTTTAGCTTATAGGAGTATACTTTATCTTAGAAATTGATATTAATATACTTGTAGTATAACTAAATAGAAGTACTATAAACTACCTAAATGCTCTTATTATTTACTAGTTAGCTTAGATTTGCCTCTTCGACTTTAAAGTCTACTATATTGCTAAAAGTACTTATATTATAGTAGATACTTTATTAAGATGACTACTTTATCCTAATAACTTAAGTATATCTAATAAGGATATTAATAACTAGATACTAGTAGAACTTAGAGTAATAGAGATCACGCTAGTTACTATAGAGGAAGAGGAAAGTGAGGTCTTAGATATATTAGATATTAGGCTAGACTCTAATAAGAAGTAGGATAAGACCTACCTTTATCTAGTCTAGTATTAGATTAAGAAGGAAATGCAAGAGTATTAGAAATGACTAGAAGAAGAAATAGATTTTAGTATAGATAATACTTCTAATACTTCTAAAGCTAATAATAACTAACCTCTTTTAATATATAAGTATAGCGAATTCTACCTTAAAGTAGGGAAGTTCCTAATAACCTTTAAGAAACTAAAAGATATAGACCTAATATAGTTCTAAGCATTTAAGAAGAAGGTATCTTATTTTATAGTTTACTACTATAAGCTATAGAAGTTACCTAGAAAAGGGTATCCTATAAAGCTTATAGTAGATAAGCCTAAAATAAAGAGATAAATTCTAAAAGAAATATATAATAAAATAGGATATAAAGGTTATAAAAGCACCTATACTAGGATTGCTACTTGATACTTTTAGAATAGAATCTATATAGACATTAAGTACTACCTTAAGACTTATCTAGAATACTAATTTAGGTTAATATATTAACTAGAAGAAGCTTTATTTCCTTAGACTGCTAATAGAATATTTAAATACTAGGATATTAATATCACTTTTATGCTACTTAAGAAGGGTAAAACATATCTTATTATTACTAGGGATAACCTCTCTAGATACCCTAAAGCTAGAGCACTTGCTAATAAGGACGCTATAAGCGTAGCAAAGTTTATATAGAAAGAGGTAATTTATAGGTATAGACTATTTAATAGATTATAAGTTGATAGTAGTAGAGAATTTAAAGCTAAAGTTATCAAGCTTCTAAATAAAATAAGAGTTAATAGAATCGTCATTAGTCTCTATAATACACGCGCTACTAGCTAAATTAAATATAGATATAGCCTAATTAAGAATGTATTAGTAAAGATAGATAGTCTATAGCTAGATAATATCCCTATAGTTCTTCTTATAGAACGGATAATTATATCGGTATTAATAAGGTTAACTCTATTCTATATAGTAAACGGATAAGAAGTCATACTACTAATCGAATCTATTATAATAATATAGCGATATCTCTTTATATAGGAAGAAGTTAAGGACTATAATAATCTAATTAGGCTTAGAGTATACTAGTTTTAGTTATAAGATGAAGATATTATAGAAGCCTGATTATAGAAAACTTAGAAATGCTAAGAAGGAAAGGAAGTATAAGACTTGAAATATAGCTTATATACTAGACTATTTAAGGTTGGAGATATTATACTACGATAGGATTCGACTTAGGAAATTAATATATCTAATATAATAAAGCTAGACTTTTACTAGCTAGGACTATACTAAATTAGGAAAGCTAACGTTAATAAAGGTTATTTTAAATTAAAAGAACTTAGTATTAATAGGGCGGAATTAAAGAGAATAGTCTCTACAAATAAGCTAAAGCTATTCTTTTAATAAGATAGATAGTTCTATAGCGATAGTAATATAGTATTAATAGAGTTAGAGTTAGAAATAATAGATGAGTTATTATAGGAAGAACTACTAGACTAATATTAACTATATAGTCGTAGTACTATTATAAGACATCTAGCGCTAAATGATTCTTTGGACGATATAATAGATTAGACTTAGGGCGAGTTAAATACTATTCTATAAGAGACGAAGTCTATATACGAGCTTTTATGACTTCTTTTTAATAATATAGCAATTGTAGTAGAGCCTAGATACTCTTATATAAGACAGGAAGTACCTTGGCCTATTACTAATATAATAATATA
The DNA here is from genome assembly GCA_007821535.1 of Lachnellula occidentalis. Lineage (NCBI taxonomy): Eukaryota > Fungi > Ascomycota > Leotiomycetes > Helotiales > Lachnaceae > Lachnellula > Lachnellula occidentalis. The sequence goes on from QGMI01000356.1 coordinate 23,163, forward strand.
GTATATCTATAAAGTCCTTTTAAGAAGGTATTAGCCCTTATACTATTAATGCTAAAGGCATAAGAGGTATGAGATTTTTAATTAGGATGATAATCATACTAGAGAAAGTATATATAGAATTAAGATACTAAGGCTAGTTACGTCTTAAGTAATAGCTAAAGTAGGATAATCCTTATTATTTTAACCTATCTAAAGGGGATACCTTTCCTAAAGTTCTATATAGGGATAATTATTAGTAGTTTTATAATAAAAATTCTAAAGCTATAAAGTTAGAAAGAAGGAAGGTAGATGAAAAGGAAATAATAAAGATATATAAAAGTTGAAAATAAGAAAAAGTAAAGTTTATAATAGGTAGCTACTCTAATAATAATGATAGTAGCGTCTTACTACTATTATTACTACTATTATTACTTTTAGATAAAGTATAAGTAAGTTAGTAGTTAGTAGAACGGCATTATATAAACCTAGATAGAGATTCCTCTAATAATAATATACTATTAGTAAAAAGATAGTAATAACTATATTAAATAGTTCTAAGAAAGCTTAAATATTAGAAGAATAGCAAAGTCGAGATTCTATATAAAGTTAATAAATAAAAGTAGGAATAATAAAAGTATAAAGATAATAATAATAATAATGAAATACTAAGAGGTTCTAGTAGAGATTAGATCGTAGCTTTCTCTAGGATATAAATGTTAGGTACTACTTTCCTAATGCCTACTAGGTACCTCTAATATAAAAGTAAAGAATATAAAGTATAAGAATATTTAGGATACTTCTTAGAATGCTAACCTAAGATATTAGTAATAAATTAGAAAGGTTAGATATAGAAACTTACTATATGCAAATGATAATTAAACCGACCTACTCTAGGGCTAATAATAGTATTAGAAGTCTAAGTTGAGATAATAACTAAGGGCTAAAGCTTGCTATAGGAATTATAATAGTAGTAGCTTATAGAGGAAGGCTTTCTAATAAGTAGAAGAAAGCATTTACTTATAAGTAGTACTTCTTATAATAATATATAAAGGCGTCTAAGTTAGACTTAGTATATTAGAAGTTATTAAAACTAGAAGTATTAGTAATAAAATAGTTAATAAGAAAATTAGGGGAACTTCTAAACTTAGAATATTTAAGCTAAGTATAAAGTATATCTAATATTATTAAGAACTGAAAAGGTTAGTAATAATACTATTAATAAAGGAATAGGAAGATATCTAAACCTAGAATACCTTAATAAAGGGAAGAAGTTTAAGGTCTTTCTAGACTAGAGCTAGTAAACGAGCTAGCAATCCCTAAATAAGAGGCTAGTGATAATGTCATAGACTCCTCTACTCTATCCTAATATTGTATCCTTATTGCTATATTAATAATAGACTTACTATAATAGTATTAAAGGAAGTTAGAAAATATACTAGACTTTAATAAAATAGACTTAAAAAGTTTTAGGAATTTAGATTTATATAAAGTTGAAATGTTATAACTGAGTAAGCGTATTATTTATTTTCTAGTATAAAAGTTAGTACTAAATCAAATGATAATCTCTAAAGTACGTATTAGGTAAATGAGAACTAAGAAGGGCTAAAGCTAAAAATGATAATATAATTGATAGTATTAATAAAATTGAATTAAATAAATTTAAGAAGGAAGTTAGCGAAATTGAGAACGTTATAGAAATCTAGTAGTAAGATTAGTATAAAAATGATACTAAGATCTTTAAGGAATATATTCATTACTTAATATACTACTATAGTATCTTATTAGAGTATTAGAACCTTAGAACCTTATACTGAAACTGATATTGATATATTTGTCGTCTAAATATAATATTAGTATAGATAAAGTATAAGAATCTTAGTAGGACTTATATTAAAATGTGAAGTAAATAATAGTTAAATGAACTTAATAGTAATAATAAAGTTAATAGTAATATTAAGCAACTAAATGAAAATAGCGAGAAAAATCATAGAAGTAACTTAAAACTAGCGTATAAAGTCTATACTTTAGTATAAAAATTAGTACTAGAGTTAATAAAAGATATAAAGGAAAGTATTTACTATTGCATTTTCTTGACAAGTTTTAAAGATTGTTAATATTATTAAAAAGCTATAGAAGCAGTTATATTTATATGAAGTTACTATTGATTAGCTAACTCTCTAGCGAATTAAAGAGCGAGCTAGTAATATTAGAACTATTAATATACTTAAAACGTAAAAATATTAAAGGTTTTAGTAGAATTAGTAAATTGAAGTTGATAGATCAAAGTCTAGAATGTGTTATTTAATACTTTAATGATAACTAAATTCTACTTAGGATATATAGAAAGGAAATCGGACTACTTAGTATATGTCTTTAGATAGAACGATAATAGTATTAAGACCTAGAAGATTTAGACGTTAATAATAAAGTTTGATTTTTAGACTACTAATACTAGTAATAGGATAGAAATATATAGAACTAAGGTAAAGTAATAAATGACTTGAAGATATTAATAGTAAATGTATTACTTGATAGTAATAAAGTTATATAAAGTATCGAAAATATTAAGATACTAAGATATAAGAAGTTATAAAGTTTTAGGAATTATAGAGAGCAAAGGAGGTTATAAAGAGGCTAGATTCTAGATTTAGCTTAGCGTCCCCTATTTACTAAAAAAGGGGAGCATATTTTGTTATCAGTTAGGTTCTTGCCTATACGCTTATTATAAAGCATTTCTTTACGTTTTAACTTAGTTTTTAGTAGTAAAATACTACTTTTTATATACTACTTAGGACAAGTAAGTTATTCTATAAGGGACGAATGTCATAGGGTTGTAAAGTACTATTATGTGATCTATAGTCAGGTATTCAAGTTATAGGAAGCCTTATAAAACGGGGCTTCTCTACTTACTTAGAATACTATCCATTTTATAATATATTTTATAACCTCTTATTATTTTACTTATTAATTATAAGTGTTCTATAAGTTAGATCCTAGCCATAGAGTTCGCGGTTGTATTGCCCCTTAACAATACGAGAAGACGACTTGATAGATGCCTGCTCTTGGATGGACTAGTATGCTGTATATCCTAGGTCTTAACAAAACAGCAAACATGTAGACGAAATAGGTGTTGGCAGCAGTAATACTGCTACCAACTAATACAAACTATGTGAACTTTCCGTTCATCTTTAATTCTATCGAGTAGCAAGCCATGCCCAGCCATGCCCATGTATCAAGTCTCTAAATGCGCTGAAACTTTAAACATAAATGTCAGAGAGCCCTAGTACGTTTCTAAACCAATGCTAAGTAAGCTTACTATTTAAAGGTTGAGTTTTTCGATGATCAGGGGCTTTACTAATAAGGCAGTCAAAGATGGAAAGGAGGATAACCCTAAGAGATTATTAGTAGTAAGATTAGACCGGTAGATAGTTTCCTTACCTTATTATCGAACTATGAAAACCTAGTACTAACCCTTTAACTATTAGGTATAGTAGGTCAGAGGGACAATTTGGGCCAACCTATTTAATGCCTAGGGTAGTTTTAGCGATTTTAGCAAACTACTAATTTTAGAAGTAATATATATTACTACCTAAACTATTAGCGAAGTAAGGTACTATTTGAAAACTATAGTTATAATACTTTTCATTTATAATACCTTTAATACCTCTTCTCTTATTATTATTATATATATTATTTTACTATCTATATAGACCTAAAGCTCTTATATGATCGATATGATATTCCTCTACCTAAATAATATAGTATTGCTACTTCCTAAATAGGAAGTTGTTAAATTTTATTATATATTACTAAACTATAGAGAAGTATAGAGAGCTATAGAGCTAATACATTATATAGCAAGTAGTAACTACTCTTATTAGCTCTAGATTATAATAAGTAGGCTCTATAAGCAATTGTATATATCTTCTACTTCTCTTAATATAGTCGAAAATACGCTTATATCTAATATATAAGAGTCATATAATTATAAAGCAATCTAGATACTCCTATAAGAGCAGGTTGATGTACTATATGTATATTAATATTATAGGGTCAGTTATATGATTATAGAGTAATCTAGATACTCTTTATAAGAGCAGGTTGATATACTATACATATATTAATATTATAGGGTTAGTTATATGATTATAAAGCAATCTAGATACTCTTTATAAGAATAGGTTAATTGCGCTATATATATATTAATATTTTAAGAGTAGATTGATACGTATATTAAACTACTATTATATCTCCTTTTATATACCTTAATTATTACCTAGACTGCCTAGAATCCCCTCTCTTTCTAAACCTTTATTATTATTCCTCTTAGTATTATTATTCTTATTATTCTTATAGACCTTTATCTTACTAATTGCTTTATTATTAGGGATATCTACTAGGTATTAATTTAATATAATTACTTCCTATCTCTTATGCTTAGCTTCTTCTACTATAGCTTTAATCTAATATATACCTTTATAAAGTAGTTTAAGGTTTACTAGGAAGCTCTCTTCCTCCTTAGTATAAGCCTAAAGCGTATTATAGAGAAATTAGTAGGCAATCGTATAGTCTTTATCTAATCTAGCTTTAAATATAGTCAAATCGTAATAGATTCTACTAATGTATAAAAGGTTTATATAAAGCTTCTTAACTTCCTTTAATTAATATGCCTTAAGATTATAGTTCTTAATACTCTCTTCTAGATATACTAGTATCTCCTTAGTATCTCCCTAAGGTATTATACTATAGTTTTAGTCCTTATTATTAAAGAGGTAATTATTCTTAAGGCTTTCTACTTTAAGGTAATTGCGACCTTTCTACTTCTAGATCTCTATAATATTATAAACCTTTATAAAGTTCTTAATATGCTCCTAAAGCTTCTTTATATATATATATTAAAAGGCGATTATATTATAAGAAGACTCCTTGCTAAAGAGGTTAAGGTACTTAAGTTACTAAAAGAATTCCCTTTAAGGCTTTATTTAACCTTCTATTAAAATTCCCTACTATCTTTCAATTTGAATATTATATATAGAAGGATTATAGGAATAGTATTATTTAAAGGGGATAAGAGGTTTATTAAGCTATTAAAGAGCTATCTAGGTAGTATATATTAGAATATACTTATTACCTTTATTAGAAGTGATTTTCTTTAGAAACTTATACCTCTTAATATAAGCTAGGAAGATCTTTAATATAGCTACTTAAGTTTAATTAAAGAGGCTAATATATATACTAATAATATATTAAGAGTAGCTATTAATAATACTATAGATCTAGAAGCTAAATCTTAAGAGCTTATTATGCCTATCAACTAACTAGACGCGATTAGGCTCTTTGATAAAGTATTAGACTTATTTCTTATACTTATTTAAGGTATGAGTAAAGATACTAGGAGTATTAATATAATAGAGAATTTAGTAGATATTATACTTTGAGATATATTGATTTATATGCTATTAAGTAAAGATATGCTATCTATTAACTCCTTATTAAGTTAACTAGCTACCTTATAGACTTTTAAGCATAAATCGCGTACTGTCTCTTATAGTAGCCTCGTACTATCTAGGCCGAGTTAATCTGCGAATAAGGAGGCTATAATAGAGTTAAATTGTCTTTAGTTGCTATAGTATAATATTAGGGTAGCTAAAGTGATTTTGCAAATAATAGAGTATCTTTCTAAGAGACTATATTTTATGCTAAAAAGTCTTAACTAACTTAGCTAGGAGGGGTTCCTCTTAATACTTATTTTACTTACTAAGTAGTATATCTTAAGCTTTATTCTAGGAGGCAAGCTTCTACTTGATTAATTAATAGCTAGAAGTAAAACTATAAGTCCTTATAATCTAAGCAATTTCCTTTAATATCTTATTTATAGTATAATAAAGGTGCTTAATCTCTTCCTAGTATTATATCTAAAGCTTTTTAGGGACTATTTAACTACGAGGCATTATAGAGTTTATATTAAGGGAGGCTATAAGATATAGGGGTATTTAGGGAGGTTAGAAGGTAATAAAAGTAGCGAGAATCAGAAGGGGGCGAAAGCCTATACGTGACTATAAATCGATAATACTATTACTAAAAAGAAGTATATTTAGACGCTCGGACTATTATATACCTTTGCTTAAATCGCTATGAATACTCTTAATCTAGACTATAGTTATATATAGGATTACTTTATAAGTATAAGATTATAATTTAATACAAATTAGAGAGATTATTCTTTAGGAGTAGGACTTTTTAATATAATAAGAATTAAATTAGTAGCTATTTAAATGAGTATATAGATATAAAGTAGATATTAGTAAGGATAGATAGCTTTTAATACCTAAGCAAGGGTAATATTCCTTCTTATAATTCTATTTCCTTTTCTTGTCTACTATAACTTCTACCTTTAAGGAATCTACTATTAGAGCTATAAGTTATTATAAGTAAGGTAGGAGTAATATACTTGCTTGCTTTCTTATCCTTAGGTAGTTATTTCTATAGCTTAGCGCTTTCCTATACTACCTAATAACCTCCTTAGGCTACTTAAGAAAGAGCCTCCTTAGTATGCCTAGCTTTAGCTGCCTCTCTAGTAGCTTTAGTAGTACTTTTCTTCTCTTCTTCTTCTTTCTCCTAATGCTATTAATTGACTTCCTTATAACCTATAGCTATCTTAGCTTTAATTATATGCTACCCTTTTAGCTCCTACTTATATTAATCTATTTGCTACTAGATATTAGATTAAACTAGATTTCTATCCTCTCTAAAGGCTTGTTTTTTACTTCTAGAAATCGCTCCTTTAGTAGTATAATTACTAATAGACTCTAAGAATAATATAGCTTATATAAGTTCCTCTTCTTTAATAGCTATTTCTTTAGAACTTTGCTAATTATCTTAAATAGGCCTATTTGATTCTTTACTTCCTTTAATATTCTTACTTCTTTTAACTTCCTCTACTCTACTAACTTTATTAACTACTCCTACCTTATTAGCAAGATAGGCTTTAGTATCTATAAGCTTTTCTAGCTTAATCGCGTATATATTATTAAATACTAATTCTAATAATAGTAATAATAGTATACTTATAAAGCGTATTAAGCGAGAATTTAAAGGTTTAATAGATACTTGAGGGGTTTTAGACTACTTTATATAATAACTTGAAAGTTTAATAGAAGCTTGTAGGGTTTAAGAATACTTCTTCCTAAGATAATAAGTAATACTTTAACTTTAAGAATTAAAAGGTTTATCTTCTAAATCTTCTCCTTTATAGAAAGGGATAATAATATTGATTTTCTTCTTATTTTTAGTAATAGTTTAAGTGTAGATAAAATTAAGGAGGTTAGTAATAGTAGAATTAGACTAGATTGCAAAGATAATAGCTATAGGTTTACTACCTCCTAATCTAGATCTAGGGGAAATTGCTATATAAGCTTAACGAGTATGATTTTCTTATAGATTACCTGATTAGTCCCTAAGATAAAGGTTTCCTTAGGCTAGTAATAGCCTAGTAGTTATATGAAGAAATATATCTAATTAAGTAGAAGTATTAATTAAAATGTCATTCTTGACTTAGGTTTAAAAGATACTATTTAGCAGTCGGACTATAGCTTTTTAGGCCTTAATTACCTAGACCTTAACGTCAATCTCCTGCTTCTAGCTATATTATTATTTATTACTAATTTCAACTATCTTAGGACTAAATCTATAGCTACTTAAAGGTAGATTTTCCTACTCTTTTTATGCTTAATCGATAGCTATTACTCTATTTTAACTCTTATTACTTTATATAATAGACTAGTAGAAGATAATATCGCGTTTTGCTAAAGTAATCTTATATTCTACTAATTAAATACGCCTTTTTGTTTTCTCTACTATAGTAAGAGATCTACTTATAGCATTAGCTCTTATTATAGTAATCTCTTTTAGGATTGCGATTTAGTAGTCCTTATCTTATAGATTTTTGCTAAAGAAGAAGGAGAATTAGTACTTCTAGTACTTTATTAGATTCGGCTCTATAATTGCGACTTTATATAAAGGATTAGGATAATTAATAGGTAAGATTCGATTAGGTTTTAGAGGGGGAGGTTCTCTTTATATAATCGTAATATAATACTTCTAGTAGGCCTTATAATATAGATCGTTAGGGATACTAGTATCGTATTTAGCATTTAGGTAGAGAGTAAGGTCTATTATTTTAATAGCAATTAATATAATAGAGATTAGTAAAAGGTGTAAATAAGATAAAGAGAAAGGAGGAGAAAGTAGGAAAGTAGAAGGAGAAAGGAAGTAATAAAGGGTAGGAAGTAGTGATTATAATTGCTACTTCTAAGTTATTAACCTGCCTATACTTTTCTATTTATAGCTAGACTATACTATTTGCTACTATCTTATAAGCTTCTAAATGCCTTTAATAGTAGTTAGACTAGCGTTACTATATTACTTCGATTAGGAGGGTAGGGCTAAAGTAGTATATTAGCGTTTAAGGTTCTATAATTGTGGCCTACTTATTATAATATAGAGCTAATAGAAGTACGTATAAGAGGTAGTAGAGTCTACTTATTATAATGTAGAGCTAATAAGAGTAGTTGCTACTTACTATATAATATATTAGCTCTATAGCTCTCTACACTTCTCTATAGTTTAGCGATATATAATAAAATTTAGCGACTTCCTATTTAGGAAGTAGTAAGTTAGAGTTCTATATTAGTATTCGAGGTTCTATAATTGCGGCCTACTTATTATAATATAGAGCTAATAGAAGCGTATATAAGAGGTAGTAGAGTCTACTTATTATAATGTAGAGCTAATAAGAGTAGTTGCTACTTGCTATATAATATATTAGCTTTATAGCTCTTTGTACTTCTCTATAGTTTAGTAATATATAATAAAATTTAGCAACTTCCTATTCGGGAAGCAGCAAGTTAGAGTTCTATATCAGTATTTAGGGTTATGTAATTGCGGCCTACTTATTATAATATAGAGCTAATAGAAATACGGGAACCGACTAGGAAATAGATATAAGAGTGATATAATAATATGCTTAATAGAAATAGATGCCTTCTAATTACTACGCCTTATAATTTAAGGTTAATGCGCTATTTATATAGAGTTATAGAAAATTTAGTAGGGAAGATTTAAATTATTAGCTAGCCGGCCCTATAAAGCATATAGAGGTAACTAACTAAATGTGATATATAGTCTACTTCTTAGGTTAGCCTCTTAAGTAATACAAGTATATCATTTAGTATAGAGACCTACTTACTATTACTACTTACTATTAAATACTACTAGGTAAAAGCCTAGACTTGTAGAGCACCTAAATGAACCTCTAACCTTCCTTAGACTATTACTATACTACTAGCACCTAGTAGCAGACTACTAAGCAGCTTTAATAGGATACTCCTCTAGCCTAGAGGTAGTAATAGCTTATAAGGATGCTTAGTATATAGCTTTATGAATAAGCATAAGTGCCTATATCTATAATACTATATATAAGCGCCCCTAATCTTCTTTACCTACTAGGCTCCCTCCTTAGAGAGACCCTAGTACTCTTAACTAGAGTCTTAATAGTATATATAACCTCCTAGTCCTATCTTCTCTCCTAACCCTATCTCTATCATTATAGCTACTATATGTAGGTAGTCTAACTGCCTTAAATGAGCTAAAGTATCCTCCCTTTAATTCTACTACCCTACCCCCTTATAATATATGCCTGTAGATCCCTAGGCATAGTAGGCCGTAAGACTACTAGAGTAATAGGCCTTTTAACTACTACTATAAAAATAGTACCTCTAACTACTACTATAGGAATAACGTTATTATCCTTCTCTCTACCCTATCTATTACTACTACTACTATTATTATTATTATTATTATTATTATTATTATTATTAGCCGTAGGGGCGAGGTCTAAGGCTAGGACTAGGAGTTAAGGAAGCAAGAGAGGTATAAGGATAATAAGAGTATAGGCAAAATAGCTACATACTATATAAAAGGTAGGAAGGTAGAAATAGTATATAAAGATAATATCTAGTTACTAGCTATATAGTATTAGTATATAGAACTATTAGCTAGAATAGTATCTAGAGACTTATAAGTTTAGTCTGCCTGCCTAAAGGTAGTATAACTCTTTATACTAAAGGGAGAGAATAGTAGTATAGATAGTATAATTATTACTAAGGAGAAGAGATAAGGAGGAGGTAGGGCAATAAAGTACTAATTAGTACTATAATATTAGTATTTTTAATATTAATGTTAGTATTAATGTTAGCGTTGATATTAGCGTTAGTATTAAGCGATAAAGAGTAAAAATAGAGGAAAGAAGATCAAGAAGATATTAAGACTTATATAAATTAATTATTTTTATTCTACTATCTATTATAGCCTAGTAGAATTCATACCTAGATTTAATAGTTAACTAGGTTTATAACTTAATTATCTTACCTTTGCTATATACTTTATAAGATAACCTATTCTATTAGTAGTATAATATCTCTATAGCTAATAGATTATTTATAAGTTGTTTTCTATACTATATAGTAATACGTCTAATTATAAGTTATAATATTATAGAATAGTATTATAGAGGCTTAACCTACCTAGTTAGTAAAGGCAGTATAGTATTTTACTCTATACTTATATTATAGCTATTTCCTTACTAGCTCTACATTTTTATAAGTAGACTATTATGCTAGTAACCTCTAATACTCTAATATTGTATGCTTTTCTATTAGCTCTATATTACGATAAATAGGCAGTACGCCTATAATAGAGTATAGAGTGCATTAGTTCTATAGTTATATAAAGTATAATAAAATAAGAGACTAGAGCTACCTACCTATTTAGGCATAACTACTACCTCTACCTGCCTCTTTATTAGTACTTAAAGAGTGTCTAAGATATATTAAGAGAGTTTCTAGTTTCTACTACTTCTAGGTTTTAAGGATATTATAGATTAGAGGATAGCTAGAGTAATAATAGAGATAGACTTAAAAGAGGAGTTTGCTAGATATAAGGCTTATGACTATTATTAGCATAAGGGTTATAAGTACTAGGGTCTTTCTTTAAAAGCGAAAAAGCAAGTAGGGTTAGGAAGACTTGCGCTTAGTATCATATATCTTATAAGCTATACTTATTTGTCTATATAATGTAGTACTAAAAATCGGTAGAAAATGGTACCTGTATGTGATTATAGTAGGGAGGGGAGCACCCTGGTAGGAATACTAAAATCGTAGTACTACCAAATCGCAATAGCTTTATAGCCTTACTATTTTATCCATTTATTTAATCTATTTACTATAAGCATGTATCGCCTTTATTGCTCTAGCTGTAGCTGCCTCCGCCCGATTTATTACTATAAATTTGACCGCTCTAGCTATAGGGTAGCTACGTGTGATAGGTACTAGGTGCGTCAAGCTGCAATCTACGTGTCAAGAAAGGGGGTGCAAGAAGGAGAGAGAGAGCTAGAGCAAGGAGGAGTAGTAGAGAGAGAGTAGGAGGTAGAGAGAGAGTAGGGAGGAGTAGTAAGGCAGGAGGGGGAGAGAGAGCAGGCAGGGGAGCAAGGAGGAGTAGTAAGG